>JBBMKE010376802.1:0-12954 GCA_037834125.1 Lippia alba | reverse complement strand
TTGTTGTTGTTGTTGTTGTTGTTGTTGTTGTTGTTGTTGTTGTTGTTGTTGTTGTTGTTGTTGTTGTTGTTGTTGTTATTATTATTATTATTATTATTAGGTTGAAATACACTCAGGTACCCGAGATTAGCCCTAATTACAACCCGATCCCTCTTGTTTTGAAAATTACATATGAACCCCTAAAAACAATGTTTGAATTACGAATCAGTCCCTTTTTAGGGGTTCATATGTAATTGAAACAGTGTTTTTAGGGGTTCATATGTAATTTTCAAAACAAGAGGGACTAATCTATAATTAGGGCAAATCTCAGGATACTTGAGTGTAATTTGCCCTTATTAATATTGATGGGGTAAGATCCGATGCGGCCCAAACCATCAAGACTTAAGATTTGTTTAACGGGAAACCATGGAGGAGTAAGACTCCAGCTGGGAAAGCATATCAATGTGAGTTCTACCAGGTAGGAGTTGGAAAAACGGAATCAGAAAAAGCAGTGGAATTTAAAAAAATTTCCAACGAAGCAAGATCAGACTCATAATTCATATTCCCAAATTTGTAAGTGTTAAGAAGTTACTGTTAGTCAGTTCTTTCTTGAAATGTTCTAGCCGCCCAAGAACGTCCTTCATGTAGCTTGTCCCAAAATTAGCTCCTTCGAATCTTTTAAGACTCCACAAAAACAACCGCGACCACGATCCGAACAGGGAGGATGTTACTTCTGTATTCAGTGTTTAGGCTTCTAGGTTAGTGTATAATTCTTTGGAGACGGAGAATTTCTATATCAGTCTTCAAGGAGCTCGAGCCCCATGAATTTATAGGACTAGGGTTCGAATTCTATCTTCTATTGGAGATTGGATTTGCTAACCCACTAGCTTCTAGATTCTTGCTTGGAAAGAAAGTTTTCCAAGTTTGACCAAAACTCTTAAGTTTTGACCAACTTGACGAAAAAAAATATCTAATTCTATTAGATATTTATTTTTACTTTATTTATTAAATAGTAAATAACTTAAAAACTAATTAATTAATTCACAGTTAATTATTAGACTTTATTTCTCCAAATTAGGATATTAATATTAATTCAAAATTAAATCAAAGTGCATTAAATAATTAACTCATTAATTATTCATATACTATACATACAAGCATGATATGTGTCATAAAAGACACGTGTCACTCACGTGTTTCACACGTGTGGACCTCACTTATTCAATCAACTCATTTAATTGATTCTAAGTCTTAACCCCCGTGATCGGGTAGTTGTGTGACCCTCTAGGTTCTTAATTCAATTAGAAGTGACCCTAATTAATTAATCAGTCCACAGATTTAATGACCATAGTCTAGCAATAGGTGTTTAACACGTAATTGAATAAGAATGTATCGATTCGACAAAACTTTTAAGTCATTTATTAAGGTGAGATACAATCCTCCTACATTCCATCTCTCAACCAAGATTTCGGTCTTAAAGCTAAGTTCATTTCAAATCCATTTGATCTCAATTAAAGAAACTATTTTCTTGATGTCTTGGTCTACTGCCTTGGCCAAGGACTCCATATGGCATGTGAATGACTTACAAAATAAGAGATCAACTTGTTGATGCAAGTGTAAGTTCTTTATTGATTCTCACATAATTTCGCATGTCACTTGTATAGCCCCAGCATAAGCCTTTAATCGGTTGTCTAAGGCGACCCCCTTTAAAGCTTATACCTAAGACTACAGAGTTAACTCACAAAGTATCAATGGAACCTCAAGTCTAAGGATCAATTAATCAGATCAATGATTTGTGAGATATTTTCTAATCTGGAAGTTTCCATTTCTTGAAATAGAAACTTCATTTTCCATTTAGGAATCTTATCATACAGGACACCTTAGTGTACCTAATTATAATAAGTAAGCACCCTTATGTATCACGCACTTATTAACTATATATACACTTTTTATCCCATGAAACAAGATGATCCTTTTTAAGGGCACGATCACACGAGCATGTTGGAAAAACGAGTTCAGAAATGCAGCGGAATATAATTTTTTTTTGCCAAAGATAAGATCATTAACTTGCAATTCTCATACTGCATCGAGCGTGTTAAGAAACTCACGTAGGTAGAAGCTTCTTTGTGATGCCAATACCACCTATTGGACATCCTTCGTGCGGAAAGTCCCTTGAACGGCCTTCGATAGATCCCAAAGTAGCATCCTCTAAAGTGTATCCACGAGCCATCTCTTGCTTCCACGTCTGATACTCTCATCATAGTATGAGCATAGGAAAGCCCCTCGTTTAACACTATATGGTCGGCGAAGGGAAGAGTGCCACTCTTTTTTTCTTGGACGAACTTCTGGCCAGCTCTTTCTCACGTTGCTTAATTTTGCGAATCGCAGCCTTTTCACGAGCAGCAGCCATGATTGATCCTGTAAAAGAACACAAAGTCAGATCGTCAAGATATAGATATTCATGGACACCCCCTAATATTAGGTAAAAAGTAGAGAAGATGGGAGAAAAAGAAAGTGCTTGGTCTAAATGGGTGAACTTCGTAGTAACCTATCTTGAAGGCCGACTGCCTCCTTACACCCTGCGCTAACCCCGTGCTAATAAGTAATGTGTGCTATTGAAGATTCCAGTGTCGAGAGGAGCCACCCTCCTCAATGCGGCCATCAAAGTGTTGGGCCAAGACACTCGACACCATGTTAAGCGAGTCAAGCTCACATCGTTCCACGATGTATGTTCAAGCCCGAGCCAGCCTCTAGGGAATCAAATGAACACCCACTTCACTTTCTAATCTTTACTGTGAGAGGATTTACCATAGTTAAAAACCTTGCTCCCCATCGGGACTATAACTTCATGTACCCTTTCCTGTTTGGGGAAGCGGCCGCGTCAACGGAAGCCACAAATAGTTCTATGAAGTGCTCAACACACTCAACCTAGTCCCCTGTTTCATCAACAGTCAGAAGGCAGTCACCATCGCTTGACCATTGGGCAACAGTTGGATCGGGCTAATTTGCAAATGTTTCTATAAAGGGACCTGAAAGCGGGGAAGAGGCAGACGAAACCCATACTCAATCGACTGAAGAGACATCGAGATACACCCTTCTGAAGGAGCTCCCATGTGATCTTCAGTGTTGGAAAAAGGAGTTGAAAACGCAACGAAAATTTAAAATTTTTTCCAATGAGAAGATTAGACTCATAAACTTTACCCCAAATTCGTAGAGTTCAAGAACTTACTGTTGTTTTGGATCTTTCTTGAAACGTTCAAGCCTCCCAAGAACGTCCTTCATGCGGCTTGACCCCAGTTCCGATTCCTTCGAATCTTTCAAGACTCCAAACGCGAAGTCCTTTAGAGAAATAGTCCACCAACCACAACCACGATCTGAACAGAGAGGATTCTAGTTCTATATTAGGTGTTTAGTCTTCCTAGGGTTAGTGTATGAAATTTCGGAGAAGGAGAATTTTCTTTCAGCCTTCAAGAGGGGTTCGAACCCCTCTATTTAAAGCCCTGAGGGGCCAAAAATCCTACTCCTTCAGGAGATAGGATTTTTCCCTTGTTTAGTTCATTCTTGTTTATCAAGAAAGCTACTTTGACCAAAACTCTTAATTTTAGATATTTAATTTTACTTTATTTATTTATAATAAATAACTTGATAGCTAATTAATTAATTCATAATTAATAATTAGACTTTGATTCTCCAAAATAGGAGTTTAATATTAATTCAAAATTGAATCAAAGTCCATTAAATGATTAACACATTAATTATTTAATATATACACATATATATATACGTACGAGCCCATGTGTCTCCAAGAGACACGTGTCACGCACTGTGACACCCGAGCGCAGGCCACCACATCCCCCGCACCTAAACTCGAACTCACATATAAAATGGAAAGTCCATACATGAGCCCAAGTCTAAGCGAACGGAGACCACACACTCACTAGGCTAGGCGGGGCAAAACTAAACCAGAGCACGCCACATGGAACATATAGCGAAAGCAAATAATCACTAAAAGATAAAATTCATATACATTAAATATATATAAAGATTACAAGGCCAAGACGATACAAGATTTATAACATTAACAATTCATTAACTACAAATCCAAAATGACATATGCAATGCACCTAGCACGAGCTAAACCCAAAAGTGAGACTCGAACGACCCACTTCTCCGCCTAGCTTGTGCACCAAAACCTGCATACTAAAAGTGGGAAAAGGAGAGGGGTCAGTCTACAACTCGACTGAGTGAGAGGGCTAACGTACACCAACACACTATACATATATATATATATATATAGAGAACAAATCACGCAAAAAGAGAAAGGTTATGAATCCGGGAATAGGTTTTGCATACCAAAACATTTTCCAATAAAATAATACATATCAAATACATATTCATATTCATTAACATTAACGTTTCATAAAGTCTTTATTCCCATATCATAATCCAACCATTTCATTAGGCTCGGCGAGTATGAGCATTCTCCATTACTTCTCATTACATTACATTACAAATACCAAATCACATTCAATCCTCAACTTCATTTAATGGAAGGGTCGGCCAAACCTTAACCATCCATTACACTACACATTCCTCAAGGGAAGATTAACCCACATGAGTACCATTATACATTCCTCGAGGGTAGCTAACCCATACGAGTCCGGTTCATTCCGAAGGCATCAAGCATATCACGCCTTTCCCAACTCCCTAGGGTCGTACGTGATACCTCGGAGAGACAACCACGATTAGGCTAAACCTGACGGTCCTCTACCGTACCGGGGTCCTAACTCGTAGTCTCCATGGATCCAACATTACCTTTACATTACCTTATCATTGCATTCTCACTCCAAAACGAACCATTAGCATTACCTTGTAAGCATTAGACATTCATAAATATTAAAATTTCATTAAAACGTAAGCTCATATATGCTCATAATTATAGCCCTTTTTCCAAAATCCAAAACTTTGTCATAAGATAATACTCATATCATACATTACATATATTTAACTACATATATAATATATAGTCGCATGCGGGCTAGAAAACGAGCGTTTAGGGGTCATAGGTCGCTTAACTATACAAAAGATCCTAAACCTCACCTTGAACAAAAAGCATTGTGTGGTGCTAGAAAACAATCCCAACAACCTCAAACCTCGGGTCCAGCTCCTCTCGGAAGTACCACTGCGACAACCAAGCATAACTCTAGAGACTTAGACTTAAACATAAACCAATTAGATGCTCAATAATGTTCATGAATACAATGGATGCATACCAAATTCTAATACATTCAAGGGGACACATATATAAACATGTTAGGACAGCTTAGGAGTCATATTGGGGGTGGGAAATGATCAAATAAACAAGCGAAGAAAAATAAGAAAATAAAGAAAATGGAAAGCAGAAAAATCCTTAGGTGTGGAAAATTTTCCACGCCCATGGAAAAACCTAAAAAAAGAGGCAGTAGCTTCCAGCAAGATCCACGCCCGTGTATCTTTTCCAGAACAAAAAATAAGGCAAAACAGCTAAGGCAAGGCTTAGGCATGCATAAATACTTAAAACCCAATCTAAACAACAACATAAAGCTATGAAATCATGCATTAATATTTAAGGTATCAAATAGCATCAAGAAACCACAAATTCAAGTCCAAAATTCCAACGATTCAAGCAAAACGCACATAAGGGCTCAACCGACGCATACCTCAATCAAGAGTGCATAAATGAATAAAATAAACAACTTCTTAGCACCAAAACACACAAAACCAACTTATAATACATTATACCACTCAAGGGGTCTAACCAATCCAAAACCATCACTCATGCCATAAATCACCTAATGAGCACATAACTCATACAAATTGATCCATAAACCAAGTTTTCATGCTTTCTCCCATAAACCCATCAAAGCCATTAATGGTAACAACCTCCCCAACCAACAACCAACCATAAAAGCCATAAATAACCAAGAGATATGCTTTAAGGATCATCATATACAACCGAGGGTCATGGAATAACATGGTCACAAAATCCCTCAAACCCTTACTATTCTCCCCTATATCAATACTCATGCTTCCCCAACATATACCAATAGATATATACATGAATAGATGCACAAGAACAAGAGCAACTCAAATATAAACTTACCTTGAAGAGGGAGTGAAAGCAAAGAAGGGCTCTTGAGCTTCAAGGGACAACAATAGTGGAAAAATAGAACTTGGAGCTTCTTCTCTCCTTTCTCTTGAGGGAGCTCAGTTTCAAGGGAAAAAATGAGAGAAAAAGGGCTGATTTTGTGTAATAAAAGGGGAAGAGAAAAGTCAACAAAGTACATGCTAGGGTTAGGTAGGCTATAGGTGCGTTTTAGGCGCTTACGGCAAAATTCTGGTCGTTAGGGGTCGAAATGAAGTCGAAAAGTTATGGGGCCAGCTCATTAGATCTAAATTGTTGATTCAAACCCAACGAAGGTGTCAGAACTCGAATCCGAGTTCCTGAGCTCAAGATACGAATTAGGAACTCAAATGGCCAAAATTACTAATTGGCCCGAAAATATTTAAATTAAGCTAAATTGAGTCCAAGCTAATTATAAAAATTCCCAAACTTAATTTAAATCATAAAAATAGGTTCAAGAATCATATAATTCACATTTGGCATGCTAGGGAATTCAAATTCATAAAACACGTATCACGCGATCGACAAAACATTCAAATATCACTTAAATTCAAGTAGTTCAAATAAGAATAGAAATAAAGAATGTAGTGCATCAATTAATTATGAAAATAAATTCAAAACTATAATAAATTCTCATGTGGTACAAATCTGGAGGTGCAAAAATGCGGGGTGTCACACGCAAGTGTTCCACACGTATGGATCCCTATTACTCGATTAACTCGTTATCGATCCTAAGCCTTAACCCACATGACCGGGTTATTGTGCGTGACCCTCTAGGTTCTTAATTCAATTAGCAGTGACCCTAATTAATTAATTCACTAATTAATTAATTAGTCAACAGATTAAATGACCATAGTCTAGCAACAGGTGTTTAACCCCTAGCTGAATAACAATATCTTGATTCGACAGAACCTTTAAGTCATTGATTAATATGAGATACAATCCGCTACATCCCATCTTTCAACCAAAATCTAAGGCCAGGGAATAATTAGAACCCTAATAATCTCAGTCTTAAAGCTAAATGCATTTGATATCCATTTGATTTCAATCCAAGAAACTCTTTTCTTGATGTCTTGATCTACTACCTTAGCCAGGACTCCTATATGGCATATGAATGATTTATACAATAAGAGATCAAGTAGTTGATTCAAGTGTAGGTCCTTTATCGATCTCATATACTTTCGTGAGTCACTTATGCAGGCCCAGCATAAGTCTTGAATCAGTTGTCTAAAGTGATATCCTTCAAAGCTTATACCTAAGACTACAGAGTTAACTCACAAATTATCAATGGAATCTCAAGTTTAAGGATCAATTAATCACATCAATGACTCGTGAGAAATTTCCTAATTTGGAAGTTTCCATTCCTGAAATAGAAACTTACTTTCCCATTTAGGAATTTTCTCACACTGGGCACCTCGGTGTTCCTACGTAGAATAAGTAACCAACCCCATGTATCACGCACGTATCAACTATACACTTTTCACCCCATGAAACAAGGTGGTCCTTCTTAAGGGCACGACCAAACGAGCAAGCCTTAAATAACCGAGTTGACACTCTCTCTTTTTGTAGGACTCATTGGCTTGGAGTGTTTTACTAATCATGATTTATGTGATATAGGGCTCGTCTCTTAACCTGTTTTGCCTAAATGGGAGAGTCCTATAAGTCATCTATAGTAGGAGAGTTCTTATTGTTGGAAAAACGAAATCAGAAAGCAGCGAAAATTTAAGATTTTTTCCAACTAAGATGTAGCAGCCCGCACGTGAGGCACCACATCCCCGCATCACGACCCGACCCGAGTAACGAAATGGAAACTCCGCACCCGAATCAAACCGTAGCGAACAGGTGATAAATCATAACCTCCTAAGCTAGGCAGAACTTAGACCCTGTCAAATAAAACCAACCAGAGAATGCAAACAGCGGAAGACATAAAATTCAAACGCATGCATTGGCCACGGGCCTGCAGAAACTAAACGTACAATCCAAAAGCATAATTGGGATCCTCAGGCCTCTTTTAATTCACAAGTAAAGCCCAGCAAAAGCAATCTAAATAACAAATACATAAACCAGCAAATTCATAAACTTACATACAAGTCCGAATTCAAAATAATACTAATGCAAAATGCGAAGACTCTCTGGAACAGACCCAACTCAAACTTGACCGATACAAAACTGGACTCGACTCCGCCTAGCTCCAAACTCCTAGCGAACCTACAAACTAAAAAGTTGGGGAGGGAGAGGGGTCAGTCTATCCACTTGACTGAGTGAGGGGGCTGAACACACTCACACTATACATAGTAAAGAGCAGAACATATAATAAAAGAAAGATTATGAATCGGGAGTAGGGTTTTACATACCAAAACGATTTTCTAACTAAATTTATTTCATATTTGTTCTTATCATATTCAAATCAAATGAAAACTTAAGCTGAAAGAAAGATCCTATCCCGTTTCATAATCAATGAACATAACGTAACTTATACCCGGCAAGTACGGGTTTTCACAAACTCCTCTAATAACATAAAGCATAAATCATAAATCAATCCTTTCCCATCAATAGTGTTCGGGAATCAAACCTTCTCCACCTACTTACTTATGCATGAGGGGTAGCGATCCCGCTCCATACTCGGAGTAGCACGCCTCATCAACCTCCTAGAATCGCGCATGGTACTATGAATAGGAATCATGCACAGGCTTATCCTGACGGCCCTTGCCATTCCGGGTGTCCTTACCCACAATTCTTGGGGCCCAACTTTCTTACCGTAACCAATTCCCATATTTCAGGGCTTACCTCGCTTAACAACTTATCATAACTTAATAAAACAAAACTTACGTACCTTATCAGGCATACCTTACCTTGCAACTTAGCATATGCTATAAACGTACCTCTCCGTGTCATCCAAATCCCGAGCTAGCTTGAAGACATACGGTTTGGAGCATAGCCTCATTGCAGAACATTTCAAGCTTACATATGCTCGTACATATAGCTCAAAAATATTTAATCGAATGAGAATGCCATACACATATCTTATACAAACACATATCTATTATATAAATGTAATAGGATAATCGCATGCAGGCTTGAAAATGAGCACATAGGGTTATAGGTCGCTTTAACTAAAAGAAAATTCTAAAACCTCACCTTGTACCGACGAAACCAAAAGTAACACTTGTGATTCACCCCGGAATCAAAACGGACCACAAAACACCACCCCAAGTGTACTTGAACAAACTGAAGATAAAAAACAAGTTTTAGACTCAAAGATAGACGCACAACATGCATAAGGATGCAAATGGATGCAATGAACTTCAAAAACTTTCATGCTTAGGCATATCGGAGCAATTAACATAACATTTCAAAATTAATTCATGAAAAAAACACATAACATATTAAATAACCTCATATCACATCATACTATAGCATATCTAAGTATTCTTAAGTTTAAAATTCCCAAGGAAGACAAATAAAGCAAGAAAACACGCAACACCTATACGGTCATGCATTCAAGTCACGTTTACACTCAATAAACAGTCCAAAAAAAAATAACCAAAAACATCATAATACATCATAGTTATATGTCAGGTTGACAATTGGGGTGGTGAAGATACAAGAAGAACGGTAAAAGAAGCATAAAGGAAGTCCCAAGCAAGATCGTGCGAATCTGAAAGTTTTTCTGAAAATGCGCAATCTGAGCAAAACGAAGATATCTGAAGATTGAGAAGTCCAAATTCATTTTTGCTTGTTGGGTATGAAATTAGACAAGTAGATCTTTCGAAAATATATAGATCAAATTGTGGTTCAAAGAGGTCTAAAAATGGTGTAGGTGTGAAGTTGGACAAGTGCAGAATTCCGGTGAAGAAGCGACACAATTTTCTATCTCACAAACCACGATGAATTTTGGGTTGAATCCAATTGGAGGTTGTTCTAAACTCAAAATTTTATGTTGTGTAAAAATTTCAGGTCATTTAGAAAAGTTTAGCATGGGTAAATACTTTGTACCAGGTAACGGGCGTCACCCAGTTTTGTGCATGAGCGGTAATGGCCGTTACCCCTTCCACGCTGCGTCTTCTTCGATTTTTCACGTGAAAATCACACAAAATACACACCCAACACACACACAGGATCAGGTGAGACGTGGGGAGGGGTTTAGGGACCAAAAACCACACAAAAACAAAGCTAGAAATGAGCAAACAACAAACATCACACAATCAACCGGCACATCAAGGAAGCAAGAATCATCACCTAGGTCTCATATTCATAGCAAAAAGATTGAGGTACAATCACGGCATAACTTCATACTCACAACCATAATTAAATACAAGACCAAGAATCAAATAAGTGAGCTAAGGGGAGCACAAAACATGTCTTAGATCAATTAATGAAGCAAGGAAGGACAAGTTCTCACAAATTTTCACATAACCCATCACTATTCAAGTTCTTATTGAAATCATGCTCAAAAGTAAATGCAAACCAAAAAATCTACACTTGAAAGAAATCTAGGATGATGGAGGATCAAAAAATGAGCTTACCTCTCGATTTGGTTAAGAAACGGGTCGGTTATGACTAAAACGGACAGGTGTGCAAATCCATCACATGAGGCATGTTTCGGGCAAAATTCAGATGATCAAACGGGCTCAAAAAGGTGTGACGACAGATTCCCTAGCTTGCATTCTTCGTCACGAGTTCCACGCTACTTCCGAAATTCGAATCCAAATTCCCGAGCTTAAGTTATGCCTTCCGGAACATAAGGTGCGCTAAAACTAGGTAGGCCCTCATGTCCCTAACAAAGAAAACGGTTCGTAAACTGTAACAAACAAACTTTAAAACATAAAACGAGCACGTTATCATATATATCCCTCTCGTGAGTGCGTACCTGTACGTGTAAATGAGTGGGGTATCACAATCTCCCCCCTTAAAAGAACCTGGCCCCCTGGTTCTACTGCTCGAGTTTAAAGCTCGAACAACTTCCCGTATTTACCCAAGTTCGAGGTTTATGACGCTACGACAAGGGTTAGCTCGGTAAGGTCTTCAAGCACAAGGGGTTTGAATCTTCAAATCAATTCGGTCATAGGAACTGCTCGGTCAACTCGCACGATAAAGAGCGTCTAAAAGATTTAACTCTCATTGTTTGAGTTCAGTTAAGTCAACTCCCAAGCTCGGTATCCTAGATTGGCATAGTTAATGAACTCACGCCGCTCCATCATCAAGCCCTAACCAAATCTACTTCACCATGAGCTAAGGTTCGGAGTGTCAAACATCCGGATCCTCTTCACACCTCTAGAATCTTCAAAATTAGGTTGTCCACTTTGTTGCAAAGCTCGACCCTCTTCTTACCAAGAAACAACCACTCCCGCTCTCACAAGCCAATCAAAAGAAAAACAAGAAAGCAGCAAGGCAAGTATAAACAATACCCAAGAATGTATGATGTACGTGATATGTATGTTTAAATATACCGTTCACCGAGGTATTGGAATCTTAAGATTGAGAAGATCGGATTGTTGTTGAGGTTTCTTGATCTCCATTCATGCTTTGAGATTGGTATTGTCTTGGAGGTCTCGTTGCCTTCTCCACTTCGCTTTTGTCCCCAGTCTCATTTCCCCGATAGTAGTTGAGTCTTTAATAACTTCCTCGAATCCCATTTCTAACCCTTAACCGTTCACTTGGCCTTACTCATGCTTTTTTGGATGAAGATGTTCGGCTTTATTCTTTGGATTAATTCTATAAACACTTTCCAAGCCTGATGGATCATATACTCAAATGCCGCATTTGTTGTTCTTATCTCTCAAGACTAAGCTTTTCGATTTTTGATTGTTTGCTACGATCCCAACCTCATCTTCAAAACCGACAAGGTAGCAACACTCTCTTGAATCCATTCTTTTGCTCATGTGTATCTTGCAAAGGATTGATTTTATTCTTTTGTGAAAATCCTTCTTCCTCGATATTCCTTTGAAGTAAAAGAATTATCTTCCCCTAAGGTTGATATTTTTCTATTAGATTTCTTGAAGTCTTATAATCCCGAATGAAGTCTCCAATTTCTTCTTTCGAATTTTTCCCCTTTTCTCAAGATTCAATCAAACGAAGTCCTCGAGCTCCAAATCCTAGGTTGACCTTTATTGTCTCCAAGTTTCAAGTCAAACTCATATTTAGTTCGAGTTAAATTTGATAGAGTTGCACCGCTTGGGAAGCCCTCGGTTTATTTCCATCAAGGTAGCCCATCGTATATTCGTATGTTATAGGATATATTGTGATAGCATTCTCATTGTTCTCTTCAATACTCTTCGCACTTTCTTCCATCTCGGTAGAATCATAAGTCCACTTCTTGTACCTTTTAATATCCTCATCTATGACATCGATTCTTGATTCATCACCAATTTTCAAGTTTAGCTGTCCACTCAATCCTCGAACTTCCTCTCGTGGATACTAAATTCTAATCATTATTTTATCTGAGAGTCTCGATTCATCCCCCTAGGCTTCATCTCCACATGAGAATTTTTCATCTACTCCCTTACCCGAAATCCCCAAACTATCTTCTTTCATTGCAATCCGATACTCATAATTTTCCAACGGTTCATGCTTCGTCTCGTGAAGAAAATGCCTAGCTAAAATAAAACATCAACTATGCGTGCAAGGGTAAAGTGCAAATGAGATGTTTCCCATATTCGACACTTAGACACATAGGATGCTCCAACTAGTACAAATAATTTAGAACAAGTATTAAAGCAAAAATTAAATATGTCGTGAATGCACGTGCCATGAATGCGAATACCTCGATCCTCAAATTCTTGTTGATGTGAAATTCGAAGCCTTTGATTTTG
>JBBMKE010376584.1:0-12958 GCA_037834125.1 Lippia alba | reverse complement strand
CTTGGTTTTGATTGGCAGGGTCTAATTACCGCCTAGCTTAGGTTGGGTTTTAATTTGTCACCCGTTCGCTACGATTCAATTTGGATACGGAATTTTTATTCCGTATAAGGATTTGGTCGTGGTGCGGGGGATGTAGTGCCTCACGTGCGGGGTGTTGCAGGCAAGGATTAAACAAGCGAAGAAAAACAAGTAAAATGGGAAAAATGGAACAAAAAGGGATACAAAAAAATCCATTGCCATGGACAAATCCCACGGTCTTGGAAGTTTGTGAAGAAATGATCCAGAAACTCCCAGCAAGATCCACGCCCGTGGATCCATTCTCCATGGCCTTGGATCCCTCCCAGAACCAAAAACAACCCAAAACAAAGTAAAATAGGCCAAGGCAAGGTTTGGGCATGCATAAACACTTAAAACCCAAATCAAACACCAAAATATAGTAAACTATTCATGCATTAACAATTAAGGTATCAAAGAGCATCAAAGAATCAAGAATTCAAGTCCAAACATCCAAGGATTCAAGCAAAAATGCACATAACAGCTCAACCGACGAAACCTTCATTTAAGAGTGCATAAATGAATCAAATAACCAAATTCCTTGCACCATGAAACACACAAAACTAACTCCTAACTCAATATACTATTCAAGCACAAGAATGGGGATCAAGAGGATCAAGTGATCAAGGGGTTACACCATGCTAAAACCATCACCCATGCTATGAATCACCTAAAGAGCACATATTACACTCATATTGATCAAAGAACCATGTTTTCATGCTTCTCTCACAAACCCATCAAAAGCATTAATGGTAAGGACCTCCCCAACCAACAACCAACCAAAAAAATTATAAATAATCCAAAAACTGTAGCACCCCGCACGTGAGGCACCACATCCCCCGCACCCCAGCCCGACCTGAGTACGAAATGGAGACTCCGCACCCGAATCCATCCGTGGCGAACAGATGACAAAATAAAAACCTCCTAAGCTAGGCAGAACTTAGACCGTGTCAAATTGAACCAAGGAAATGAGTGCAAGAGCGAAAGCTAAAATCACACATAGGCATTGGCCACGGGCCTGCAGAAAATTAAACACACGTTCACAAACAAACGTAGGTGCCTCAGGCCTCTTTTCAGTTCACAAGAAAAGCCCGACAAGGGCAATTTAAATAACAAACATAAATGTGCAATTACCAATCTTGCATACGAATCCGAATTTAAAATGATACAAATGCAGAAAATGCAACTCTCTAGTACATATCCGAACCAACTGACTCAACATTAATCATATAGACGCACAACTTTATGCTTAAACACATTAGGAATGCAAATAATCACCTAAATGCTCAAACAAATCATATTCATGCAAAATCATGCATAAGCATGGCATACACAAGCATATGGAATGCAAAACTCGTAAATAACAAGTGTACAATGCATATAAGAATAAAGAGAAGCATATGAAACACGTAGCAAACGAACAAAACTCAAAAACCACACAGACAGAACCAAACGGCCATTTTGGGTCCCAACACGAAACCCAAACGCCCGTTTCGGTCTCATAAAATGCCCAGAAAGACAAAGCCAAAAGGCCGTTTGGCCCTAAAGAACAAAAGCCAAATGCCCGTTGGAAACAGCTTGGACTTACAGACGCTTCTCAAACGGTCGTTTGGAAATCACGAAGAATCTCCAAACGCCCATTTGAAAACCTTCTGCCACAAAAAACGCCACCCCAAACGGCCGTTTGGGATTTACACTGCAAACCCAAACGCCCATTTGGGAAGCTTCTCCGCCCAGACTGGGGCAACAATGGCGACGG
Organism: Lippia alba; assembly: GCA_037834125.1. Taxonomy (NCBI): domain Eukaryota; kingdom Viridiplantae; phylum Streptophyta; class Magnoliopsida; order Lamiales; family Verbenaceae; genus Lippia; species Lippia alba. The sequence goes on along the minus strand of JBBMKE010376584.1, from coordinate 11,145 downwards.
GAGCTCGGCCAAAAACACACACACATGCACATACGAAGCCCCAACGCACAATAATCATACCGGAGGTCAAATATAACATATATATCACAAAAGTACAAGTATTGGCTCTCAAAATGAGCCCAAACACCCAAAACCCGAGTACATACACTATTCATCATCTTCCCCAAATAGCATTAGGCAACGAAGCAAGATACAAGAGGGGCAATAAAAGAAAGCATGTAATGAGAGGAGTAAAAATCTTACCTTGGATCGTTGATTGATCGGTCGAGTCTCCGGCTAGCTCGAGCTCAAGAGCTTGGGGCCGAAAGGGGGGGTTTTCCTTCTCTTCTTTTCTCCCTTCTTTTCTTTTTCTTGCCTTGTCCAAAATGAAGAGGGAAAATGGGTCATTAGCTATAAAGAGCCGGTCCGAGTTGGTAAAATGAGTAAGATCAAAAACTCTGGTCCAAAGGGATCGGATTCTAAAATGGTAGAGCTATCAAACGGCTTTAGAAACTGAATAGGTTAATTCCATTAAATCCTAATCCCCAAAATGAATTAAATGAAGGGGTCGGAATTCATATTCGAATTCCTGAGCTCAAATAGCCATGAGGGCCAAAACACCCTAATTAAAATTTAGGTATCCTAATTTGATAATTATTGAGCAATTGAGCTCAAGAACAATTAATAAGTTCTAAAACGCACTTAATAGAATTAAATCCACGTTAACACATAGCATGCATTTCACATAATCCACATAATTTCTGAATTAAACTCACGTGTGTCATCGTACCTGAAGGTCCGAAAAGTCGCGGCGTCACAACCTCTCCCCCTTAAGAGAACCTGGTCCCCAAGTTCGCCTGTTCAAGTTTCAAGTTTGAACTACTTTTCGTATTCACCCAAGTTCGAGGTTCATGACATCCCGACAAGGGTTAGCTTGAAAAGGTCTTCTAGCACAAGGGGTTTGAATTTTCAAATCGATTCGGTCACAAGAATTGCTCGCTAGGACTCGCACGATAAAGAGGGTCTAAAATAGATTCAACTCTCACCGATAGAATCCAATTGAGATAACTCTCAAGCTCAGTAATTTAGATTGACGCGGTCAACAAACCTACATTGCTCCACTACCAAACCTTTAACCAAATCTACTTCACCATGATCTAAAGTCCGAAGTGTCACACATTCAGACTCTCTTCATATCATCAAAGCCTTCAAAGGAAAGTTGTTGGTTTCGTTGCAAAGCTCGACCCTTGTCTCACCGAGGAAACTTGAGCTCTCAAACCTCTCAAAAAGTAACAACAAAATAAAAATAAAACAAACTCAAGTATGCATGTTGCACGTGATATGTATGGTTTAATGTACCTTTCACCGAGGCCATGGAGTTTTCAAAGTTGAGGATGTTGCTCGTAGTCAAAGTCAATGTTCATGTTTTAGCTCGTGATGCTCACTCCCACTTCTTTTCTTACTCCGAACCTCACCTCAAAATTTGGTCTCCCGGGCTTCATTACTTAATCAAGTTCCTCGTTAGCCCCTCGTTTCATTTTTTTCTTGTATGACATACTTTATTATCAACCACCGTCCTTGGTTGCACATTATTGAGAAAATTTGATTGGTAATACCTACCGAAATCTTGGGACACCATTTCTCGTCGAGTATCTTGCATGCCTCGATAATCTGGTTTAGTTCAATATTCCACCTCTAATTGAACTATCTCCTACAATACCATCTCGGAATGTGATAATTGATTCAGCTTCCCTTCCCAGGATGGATATAAAATCCTAGCAGAAGCTCTCTCCCCCTTAAATCCATCATCTGTATCTCTTGAGGTTCCCTTGCAAAAGAGTTCGATCACTCCCCTTAATCCCTAACTTCACCTCTCGGAGTCCTTGTTCTTCCTCTTTTCCCTAAGACTCCAACTAATCCCTTAATATTCCGGTAGCTCCTTGTTACTCCTTATTTTGTTGTATTCCTATCATCCGAGATAGGTTGTCCGATTTATCCACAATTCGTGATTTCTAATTCACTATTCCCACTACGCTCTCCCCCTTAAGTTTTTCCTCCAAGTGCTCAACTCTTCGCCTTGCCCCTTGAATCGAAAAGCTTCCTATCATATCAACTCACCTCCCGATGTATTGTTTCTATTAAGGTAGTTCACCACGGGAGGTTACGTGGTATTTGCAATAACGTCTTAATAACTCTCCCCGGTACTCTTTGCACTCTCTCCCAACTTGATGGAATCACCCAATAATCTCTTGTACTTTTTAATAACCTCGTCTGCGGCATCGTTTCTTGATTTATCACCAATTCCTGAGTCAAGCTTTCCCTTTTCCTACTTAAGTGGAAAAAAATTATATTTTTAAGGAACTCTCCCCCTTAAGATTCTCGCCCTTATACCGGAGGAATAACTCCTTTCAATCCCAATACTTGGTTCAAGGTCACTTAATTCTTAGTAATCCCCGTCGTACACGAATTCAAAGTCATTGCCCTAGCCTCTTCATCACACAAAATTTTCCTTGTCTTTGCTCTTGCCCAAAATCTCCCAACGATCTTCTTTACCCTTAATCTACCTTCCGAAACTCCTTTACACGAGGTTTTTGAATCATCTCCCTAACCTTCATCTTCCAAAGAAAATCCCTTCATCTTTGCCTTTACACAAAACTCCCCAAAATATCTTCCTTCCTTTTCCACCATCCTTCTTTAATTCCCAAATAATTCAACTTCGCCATATAATCGGTGTGTCATACTAAAATAAAACATCAACTATGCATGTGAGGTTAAGGTGCGATGGGATGCATTACATATTCATCACTTAGATAAATAAAATGCTCCAAACAACATATAGAATAAAAATCAAGGAATAAGGCGGTAACTAAATATGTCGTGAATGCGCGTGCCATGAATGCAAATACCTCGATCCTTGAATTCTTGTTGATGCCCAAATTGGAGCCTTTTATTCCGGTTCCATTGTCTATTGGCCTTGGATTGCTCACACTCCAAGACCTTGTGATCATTTGATCCACATGCGTAGCACTTCCCCAATCGATCCCAACACGAGTTGTAGGCGTGGTTAAGTCCTCCACAATAGGCATATGATTGAGGCCCCTTTGCCCTTGAAGAATTCCCAACTCTTTGCTTCTTTCCTCGGATCTTCCTTTTGGCCTTGACACCTAGATTTTGAATTATTTCATCCACTTGAAGGTTGGAGAAAAATCCCATTTCTTCTCTCGATCCCAATCTTCTTCTCCCTTACGTTTACTTACTCTCCGGTTTTCCACTCTTAAAGCTTTGGTTGTGGCTTTGTCCCACGTACTTGTATTCTCGGCAATTAGAGCTTTCTTGAATTTCTCCCCGAGGCTGTCCATAAAATACCTCACCTTCATCTCCTCATTGCCCATAATATGCAGCATAAAGGTTCCTAATCTCTCAAACTCATTGATGTAGTTCATAACCGTCCCATTCCCTTGTTTGAGAGAAATGAATTCTTCAAATCTTCGACTTTGTAGAACATCCGGTGTGTATTTTTTCCTAAACTCGTGAACGAAGGCCCTCCAAGTTAATCATTTTCTCGTGGCTTCAATTTGTGGAACGACTCTCTTCCACCATTGCCTCGCTTGCCCTTGTAATAGCAAAGTAGCCAGGCGAGCCTTATCTTGAGAGTTGCATGGCCACACATCGAATATGCTTTCTACCTCTGAGATCCATTCTTCGGCCCTAATGTCATCTCCTTCATGAAATTGGGGAGGATTGAATGCCCGGAAGTCTCGGTATAGGGTTGCCATCGAATTTCTCTATTGCATCCCAGCATAGGGTTGCTCTTGATTGTAGTGATGCGGAGGTGTTGGTTGATTATAACCTTGTTGACGTGGTGGCATCCTGAAAATATCACAACTTTAATAGAAATATATGCGTGCCAATTAGTATATGAGTATGTCACAAAATCACGTTGAAAGGTTGCAATTAAGAAATGCAATGCATTGCACGTAATAAATCAACAAGTTGTAAAATTTCAAATGCCAAGAATAGCAAATTCTATGCAAAATGCAAACACTTAGCCAAAATTGTCCTATGCCGTATGACCTAGACAGACTCAAAAAGACTCTGAACCCCGATTTTGCAACCTGGGGCTCTGATACCACTTAAAGTTATAGCACCCCGCACGTGAGGCACCACATCCCCCTCACCCCAGCCTGACCCGAGTACGAAATGGAGACTCCGCACCCGAATCCAACCGTAGCAAATAGGTGATAAAACAAAAACCTCCTAAGCAAGGCAGAACTTAGGCACTGTCAAATTGAACTAAGCGAATGAGTGCAAGAGCGGAAGCTAAAATCACACACAGGCATTGGCCACGGGCCTGCAGAAAATTAAACACACGTTCACAAACAAACTTGGGCGCCTCAGGCCTCTTTTCTGTTCACAACAAAGCCCGATAAGGACAATTTAAATGACAAACATAAATGTGCAATTACAAATCTTACATACGAATCCGAATTCAAAATGATACAAATGCAAAAAATGCAACTCTCTAGTATAGACCCGAGCCAACTGACTCAACATGAACCACATAGACGCACGGCTTTATGCTTAAACACATAAGGAATGCAAATAATCACCCAAATGCTCAAACAAATCATATTCATGCAAAATCATGCATACGCATGGCATAAACAAGCATATGGAATGCAAAACTCGTAAATAACAAGTGTACAATGCATATAAGAATAAAGAGAAGCATGCGAAACACGTAGCAAATGAACAAAACTCAAAAACCACACAGACAGAACCAAACGGTCATTTTGGGTCCCAACACGAAACCCAAACGCCCATTTTGGTCTCACAAAATGCCCAGAAAGACAAAGCAAAACAGCCGTTTGGCCCCACAGAACAAAAGCCAAATGCCCGTTTGGAAACTGTCTGGACTTACAGAGCTTTTCAAACGGTCGTTTGGAAATCACGAAGAATCTCCAAATGCCCGTTTGAAAACCTTCTGCCACAAAAAATGCCACCCCAAATGGCCATTTGGGATTTACACTGCAAACTCAAACGCTCGTTTGGGAAGCTCCTGCGCCCAGACTGGAGCAACAATGGCGAGAGGAGCTCGGCTAAAAACACACACACACGCACACATGAAGTCCCAACGCACAATAATCATACCGGAGGTCACATATAACATATATATCATTAAAGTACAAGTATTGGCTCTCAAAACGAGCCCAAACACCCAAAACCTGTGTGACATCCCACTCGTTCGAACTTTCAGGTATGACGTCACGGGTGTGCTAAATGCGTTTTTAAATTTATTAATTACTTCTTCTTGCAATATTTGGTATTACTTTTCTAAGTGTTAATTGGATTTTATTGAGATTCATGCTTGAGTGCTTTGGTATTTCTCGAAGTTTGTATTCGATTCTTGTTCTAGACTTTGAGATATTTTGATATGTCGTTTAAGCATGAGTGAAGATTCCAATTATGTGCTCGTTTTTCATTTCTGTACTTGTTTAATATGGTAATGCACCATATGTTATTTGATTAGGGATTCGAGGGCCTAACTCGTTTTAGCGCGCCTCGGGTTCCGGAGACCATAACTCGAGCTAGGGAATTCGAATACGAATTCTGGAAGTGGCGTCGGACTCACAACGAGATTTGGAAGCTATAGAACCTAGCCTCATATTTTTCTAAGCCCGTTTAGACCTCTGAAACTTGCCCAAATCAAGCCTCACACACGTTTTGTACCTTTGAAGACTAAACTAACCGTAAACTATTCATTCTTTGACCAAATGAGGTGATTCTTGGACCCGCTTTCACCTTACTTAATTACCTAACACTTTATTGGCCCTTATTTAGTTTTTAATCAAGAGAAACAAGGGTTTAGCCTCAGCTAAAACCGAGCTCAAGAAGGAGGGAAGAAAGAGCCACTATTCATCTTCTTCATTTTGAAGTTTCAAGCTCTAATCTTCTCCCTTTTCTTTTAAGTGCTCATTGGCTGATCAACCATTGTTTTTTTTGAAGCTTTAAGTATGTAGAAGAAATGGAATTTTGTTTTTGATCTAACTTCTTGATGTATGCCTTGTTTGATCTTGTTTTTGAGCATTTCTTGCATGGTTTTTGTATCTTATACTTGCCTTGATGTGTTAGATTGAACATAGCATGATTAAATTGGGGTTTTGTTCGAGTTTTTGGCCTGGAAAATGCTTTTTCCCCTGCGGCCGCGACCATTTTTAGTTCATTTTTTGTAGCTGCCGCGACCCCATTTTTGCCCAGTTTCGAGTTGCTACAGTGCAGGTCGTGGCCATGACCATTTTTAGTTCATTTTTGGTAGCTGCCGCGACCACCCCCTTTTTGTGACAGTTCTGTGACAGTTTTAAATTGCTGCAATTGTTTGCGTTTGTTTCGCTTTTTCTTTCTTTTCTTTCATGTTTTATGTGTTTCTCTTGCTTCTTTCTCACCTTTATTGTATTGATAACATGTAATATTATGTTTTAGAATATATTTTGTGAATTTATGGCTCGTTTTACTTGCTCATTTCCGAGATTTGCTCTCATATGCTCACATGTAACCAAAATGCCTTTCAACTCACACGAATGATCTAGTACTTCATTTACATGCTTAGTATGCTATCCTATGGCTCCTTTTATGACTTGAATTTCTTGTTCATATGTTGTAATATGTGTTACCTTTTATAATGAGAATTTGTGATTGAATTTAAATGCTCGTTCTTGAATTATGCTCATATGTGAACTTATATGACTTGAACGTTTTCTAAAATATATGAATGAGTTAGAACTTCATTTATTTGCCTAAAATGTTAATCTCTTGTTCCTTTTATGACTTGAATGATATGTTATAAATTATGAATTACATTTATGAAATGGTGGGATACATTTTAGTTTAGTTTTGAATATAAATGATTTACGTGATGCATTCTTACATTTCATTCACATCATCCACGTACATATGCATTTGCCGACCATCTATTTGGTTCACATTAAGTCTAAGGTTGTCTTTTATTGTTTATTTTGTCCAGTGGTTCATCTCAGGGGTGATGTGGTGGTTCCGTAAGCGTCCGTTAGCTTCTCTTTTGTTCGTACTTCGTCTTCAAGGTGAGGTTTTCTTCTTTTAGTTATTTCAACCTAAAACCCTATGTGATTTGAAGCCCGTATACAAAATACGTATAGTATATGATAGATATATGTGAAATATGTACTTAAAGGGCTTGTACTAACTGTCACGAATATTGGAAAATGCTTTTATATGTACGTACATTCTATTTTCATTTGTTTTGGAAAACTGGTGTGCGTGTGTGTGCGTAAGCGAGAGTTGGCTTTGAAAAATAAGCTTTGTTGGATTTTGAATTGGATATTAGGCCCAAAAGAGTGGTATGGCATCTCGGGACGACCGTGGGGTCGCCGAGCTCCCCCATCACCACTCTCCCTTTGAGAGTTTCATCCGACCTTAGGAGTTTTGAGGAAAGATGGTCTCTTGAGCCGGTGGTAACCCCGCCGAAGATTTTAGGGAGGTAATTAAACCCTGTCTTGTAGGAATTAGACTGATAGTCACCCGGAGTTGGTTGGTTTGTTTTGTATTTAGTTTTCGTATTACTTTGAATTATGAGAAGCTGGAGTTTGGACTCGTACTCGCCTAGTCGTGGGTGTGCGTTTGAATCTATGGAACGAGGATGGACTTATAACTATCTAAAATTTGGTGATTTGGCCTTCGGCCCTTCTTTTACCCTCAAACTATATATATATCTATTATCACGGAAAATGTTTTGGCTTGCAAAAACCATTCTCGAGCCATGGATTGTTTAAGTTTAATAAGTGCTTTGCTCTATATATATATGGGTGTGTGGGCTAGCCCCTCACCAATCTTTAGGACTGCCCCTCGTTGTTTCTTTTTCTTTCCTCTTTCCTAAGAGTTGCAGGTACTTTTGGATGTCGAGCTAGGCGGCAGTGTCTTAGTGTTTTGTCGGGTAGCTCAAGTCTCATGCATTATATTTTTTTTATTACGAATTTTTGTATATGATAACTTATGTATAAGCTTGGGATAATTGTTAAAACTTTGTAAATTATGTAAATTAATTATCTTAGTTGAACTTTACTTTTATGTTGAAAAGAGGCCCGTGCACCCATTTATACATGTGACTAGCATGTTTAAATTAATGTTGGCCCGTGACCATTGCATGTGAATTTGTTAGTTTGAGATCCTGTGGCTTCCGTATTAGCTATGATTACTTATTGCGCACTCTGTCTAAGGGTCTAGACCGCCTAGCTAGGGTGTTTTGTTTGTCAGTCATTCGCCGTGGCTCAGTATATGTTCGGAATTTCTATTTCATCGCACGTGCGGGGCTACAGTGCAGGGGATGTGGCGCCTTGTGCTTCGGGGTGCTACATTGCGGGGTAGTTCTTTGTGGCTTTTTCCATCGATATAACGTAGCGCGTCCATGACACCGGGACGGCTCGAAATTCGATAAGTCCCGGACGTCCGAAGATGATGTTGTATGCCGAGGGCATCTTGACTATTAAATACTCAATTTCTCATATGACTCTTCTTGGCAAGGTTCCTATCGAGGTAATCAATCGAATTCGCCCTTTGATGTAAACTTCAGCTCCCTCAAATCCTGTCAAAGGGGTCCTGATTGGGTCAAGCAATAATTTATCATGTAAATTCATTCGAACCAGAGTCGAATACAAAATGATATTGCTAGAGTTCCATTATCGATAAGAGTTCTAGATACAGCAAAGTTGGTAACATCGAGACTGACGACCATGGGACAACTCGGTGCGTCACTCGAGTTGTGTTGGGTATCTATTACATCGTTAGAACAAAAAAAACTTCCTTATCGCGCCAGGGCTCGTCAATCTGTACGTTGAAGACTTTTCGGGGACCAAAGTATCCTCGAGCAGCTTTTCTTCGAGTCCTCTTTCGAGCAGTCTTGGAATCACCACCGGACGGTCCTTCGAAAATTATATCGATCCTTCCAAGACAGGGTGGGTTGTGTTGCTCTCGCTCGGTGGGTGGCTTGGCTTGTCGAGCTCGCTGTAGCGATACGTTGACTCGTTGGTCTCGATTTCGGGCATGATCATCGATTTTCTTGACAAATTCTTGCAAGTGTCCACCTTTGATGAGTCTTTCGATTTCTTCTCTGAGGGCATTACAGTCAGCCGTACTGTGTCCTCGTTGTTGGTGGAAGTTGCAAAACTTATTGCTTTCTTGATTCATGGCAGTGTTCTTCATCGGTTTTGGCTTTTTGAGAAGCTTGGGATCAATTACATTGTAAATTTCCTCGATGGGTCGAGTAAGCTGAGTGAAATATTTGCGAGGTTGAGATGGTCAGGGCGCATCATTTTTCTATCGATTATCGGATTTAGGATATAGAGTAGGATCATTCTTCATGGCCTGGGTCGCATTGAACCTCGAGTTCTCAAGCTCTTCGAGCTGCATCCAATCGCAAGCAGCTACCTGGATATCGGCAAGAGTTTTAGGTTTCTGCAAGAAGATGTATCGGGTACAATCGTTGCTGATCACGGCTTGGTGGATGATCGGTATCAGAAGGTCGATACTTGGTTCGTTCGTCTTGATCATGGCCTGAGAGAATCGAGTAAAGAAATCTCTCAAAGACTCGTTGGGGCCTTACTTAATTGTATACAGATATGTCGAAGGCAACTTGTCTCTTTTCATGGAAGAAAAGTGAGCGACAAACTTCTCAGTCAGATTTTGGTATAATTGGGTGCTTTGAGGTGGAAGTCTGTTGAACCAATCTTGAGCCGGTCCTTCCAAAGTAGTTACAAAGATCTTGGCCCAGATATCGGTGTCATGTGGGAACATGCTCAATTGCATTTCCAGTCTGGAGACGTGTTTCTCCTGGTCGGTGGAGTCATTATATGTTGGGAGGTCGGTCGGGATTTTATCCTTGGTGCTGGCTTCGATGATTGCATCACAAAAAGGGAAGTTGGCCTCTAGAATAGTTCGGTATCTCTGTACTCGATCTCTGGGAGAATCTGGCCGTTCGGCCTGATTGCGAGGTTGGTTAACGTGTTCGCGTCGATCCGAGTGTCGACTCGGAGACTGACCACAAGAACCTTGGCCCTCGTATTGATTACCTTCTCTCGGGACTCGAGGAGGTAATTGGTTTCGCAAATCGTCAGAACGTACGATTCTTTCTCGACTAGATTGTCTAACCTCGTTTCTTCTTCCTTCCGGTCCTAATCAACTGAATACTCCATTCGAATTACGCTGGGAGATGTCTTCGTATCTTCCCTCGTATTCCCTGAGAGTTCCGAGTGGTGTATGTTTGGCGAGATCCGGAGTCACGGGAACAGCGTTGCCGAGATGCGTTGGGACGATTATGGTTAATCCGGCGCTTACGTCTTGGGCTTGGGGCTCAAGAGTTAGCTTCCTCTTCCCGTACCTCGAGTCTTTCCCATGCGGGCTGCCGAGGTAATGGAGGATTGGGATGGTGCCCTGCTGGTTCTGGTTGTGCGACCCACCCCCCACCTGTAAAATAGGCTACGGGAATTTGGTAGTTGACTGGAGGGCCGTAAACTAGGACGTTGGCAAGTGACTGAATCGGTGCCATCGGTCGAGGGGAAGGGCAAGCCTGCATCCTAGGTTCGCGGCCTTCTGCGGCGGCTGCAACTGCTTCATCTCGGCATGCTTTCAAGTACTGCTTGAGCTCGGGAGTAGATTATACTAGAGGAACACTAGTCGCGGGTGGAGCAGCTGCTTGAGCTGGAAGTTGTGGAAGAATTTCACGATTTTCCTCATCAAATACCTGGATATTGTTGACAACATTCCGAGAAGACATGATGATTAGCTTCTGCTGCGGCGTTCCCACAGATGACGCCAAAATGATCGAGCCTTTTTCCCGCTTGGAGTCGAGGAATCGGAGGTCCCAAACCACTTAAATTTGTAATCGAGGGACTGTCGTCGACCTTCTCGGAACCTGGTCGAATAAATAGAAGGGGTGAACTAGAGGCCAACTTGGGGGACTTGAGGGTTTTACCCAGGTTGGCACTCCGACGCTCAAATTAGATATCAAGTGATGAGTATCAAGTAGAGTGCAGTAAATGCGGTTGGTGAAAAACTTACTTAGTGAAATAAATGCGGCGCTATTTATACTAGGTAAACCCATCATTAGGTCGACCCACGTGTTACCGCCGCGTGTTGACA
>JBBMKE010376473.1:0-12959 GCA_037834125.1 Lippia alba | reverse complement strand
GAAAATAGGGAGTAATATATATAATCAAAATCAAATCTCGACAAATAACAATATATATATCCTAAAATGCAGATATAGATCTAAGGGGTTACAAAACAATAAAATCGGGTCGGTCATATGCGAATATTTAATATACATAATAGTTCAATGCCCCAGCGAGACAAGTTTAAGGCACTCACCCGAAATATGCCTAACCGTTAATAAGAAAATTTGAGGTTTGAGTTACAGTATTGCCTAAAATTCAAAAATACAAATTGGAGCTAGAGTTTATATCTTAACGTAAAAGAAACCTATTACCTAATTTTTATTTAAGCTCGAAATATTCTCAATTTTAAAGATACGCCTAGAATGTATTTATATATATATATATATATATATATATACTACGTGTATGTTGTGGAGTAAGAAATATATATATAGACACTTTATACATGCTGTGAGAACTCAGAACCAATTGAGTATATAGATATACGTGCATATTTTTGCAAAAACATAAGAAAGGAAGTATGGTTAGTTTGTTTTATAATAATTAGAGAGAGAAAATGGTAATAGGCTTACCTTTTCCAGTTAAGTAAAAATTAAAGGGGGCAGAGGTATTTATATAGGGAAATTAGGATGGATTCTTGGCTGAGGAAGTTACACGTTTTTGTAACGTGTAAAACTTTAGACCTCAAAAAAAGATAACCATGGTCTTATAGATATATATTAACGTGGCACTATTATCCCTTTCTTTTTCTTAGGGTATCGATTATCCATTAAATAATTTAATATAAAGGAATAAAGAGGTGAAATTTTAATATTAGTGTACTATTCACTGGCGTAGCGCAAAATTGGTATAAATTTTCCGGATAGTTTATTTTTAGTGTAAAACGTTTTTTAGAAAACGTCATCTGATGACATTTTTCTAAAAAACGTTTTCGCCAGTTTTTCTGTTGACCAATGCCTTTATGAGATTCTTTGTTGACCGATTGACAAATAGGGACGACTTTTCATAAAAAACATTTTCACTTGATATTATGTTGACCAAAAAAGTAAACCAGAAAATAGTAAAGACGTTTTTTAGATAAATGTCTTCAAAAGACGTTGGTCTAAAACACGTTTTCTGCCTTCCAGCTTTCCAGCTTTCTCGCAGTGATCTGCTTCTATTTATACTGATTTTGCTTCACATGGTTTATATGAAACTCTTTTGAAACATTAACATATAGATTTACAATATGCCTGAATACAATTAACGTTTATTTATGATAAAATTACAATCATAGGGAAACATAGCACCAAAATACATTCAACGCCCACCCCGTCTTGGAGTACTTGCCCTTGCATGAGTTTGTACACGATCCATCTCCATAGGGAACCGAGTTGTACGACCTCTACCGGCATTCCCCCTCCTTTTGCCAACTCTACGTGGCCTTTCTTCATTTGTATTGACCAGGTTGAAAGAAGCTTCTGGCCTGTAGTCTTCATCCCAAATTGGTGCGAAACCTCCCTCATAAGTTGCAAGGTAGTGGTTGATTTCGTAATACTATGCAACGTAGTTTGACGGCATAATCTCAAATTTGATGGCTGTCTTTATGACATGTGAACAAGGGATGCCATGCCGCTGCCAGAAACTACAAGAACATGTTTATTCACCAAGTGGACGACATGTTTTCTCGATCGTCCACTTGAAGCCAAATTGTGAGTAGAGACGTCAGCCGTGAGTTCTTGATGGTCAAGCGGTCTTACATCGTGTTGGCCACTATTCTCGAGATTATCTCAAAAATTGCCCAAGCATAATCCGTCCATGCGTGTGAAATTGACTTTGTGTACATGCCACTTTTTTTTCCGGTCGACGAAGTATTGCGCGGTGCATTTTAGTGTGGCTTTAACAATTGGTACGATTAGCAAACGAAGAATGTTTTTGAGAACACCGTTGAAGCCTTCAGATAAGTTGGTTGTCATCATTCCGCATCGCATGCCACCATCGTGTGAAGCAGTCCACATCTCAGGTTCCAAGCCATCGAACCATTTTATCGCGTTCAAGTCACTCAGTTGTATAGTCTTCATTATTTTGACGTATGTTGCTTGGTCCATTGCATCTCCTGCATGCCAACACAAGTCTTTCAAGTGTTAGTCGTGACAGGCCTTGTAAAAATTGGAGCAGATATGTTGGAGACAGAATCTGTGGCAACCAGCCGGTTCTTTGAATTTTGGAGTGGATCGAACTGCAGACAGAATTGCGCGGTGTCTATCCGAGATTAGATAGACACGTCTCCCTGGTTGGAAAAAGCTCTTTACAACATGAAATAAAAAGAATTTCCAAGATACATCAGTCTCCTCATCATACATGATGCTATGTCATCCTGCATATTATGGAAAATTCAAAATGATTATGACATGAGTATGATGGCTAAAATTAATATTGAATATTTAAAAAAAAAATACATACCACCCTATAAACAAAATATACATCGGGGGGATGGTATCCTTCCATCTACTGCACCTATTTCGGATTTGTAATATCGTGGAGAAACATAGGTGGCATAATTAATTTCCTAGTAATCTCCCCATACCAAGTCCAATAATCACGAGTCACATGTACGCCAACACCATCCCTGAAATCTACCCTGTAATTTGCTCTATTATTCCAACGTTCGATGTAGTGAGCATGTATTGCTAGGTGGCGGGCCCAAAACAAAGTGATGGTATAGGGAATATTTAAAAAAAAATCGCCAGAACCTCGTTATCAAAATGTTTCAAAAATATTTTAATAAGTAGCGGAACAAATTGGGCAGAATAACTCCAATATATAAATGCATCGATAACATAATTTTAAATCACATAGCGTATAATCACAATATGCAAATAATAATCTTGCCAGCACAATGGTATTACCGTACTGCAAAATATGGCTATCTTACGACACTTTTTCAGCACTCATTTGCTTCTCGTGAAACCAGCAGAGATTCCCCGCAATATCCCCGATATCACCTTGGAGAGTGAGCTCCGATAATATTTTGCAAAATACTTCGAGAAAATATTTTGCTAGAAAAACACATTTTTCCTAAACTAGAAAATCCGTATTTTCTAATTAATTAAGTGAATTATATATTAATTATATAACCACTTAATTAATATAATTAATTCTAAATTGAGGATTAATTAGAATATTAGAGAGAGAGAGAGCCAGATGGCTTTTTAAAGCTGAAAAAGGGACAAAGCTTCGCTGCTATTGTTAATTAAATTGAAAATGCACAACACCCTATTTATACATGAAAATTAAGGGCATCTGTGCAATTTTCAGAATTTCAGCGCAAGATTGTCGTGCACTCCAAGAACCGACGGCCAATTGGAGACCACCACGTGCTAGATTAGGCCGCAAGGAATCCAGCGCCGCCTGCCATGCGCCGAGATGACATGGCATATGCCCACACGCGCTGCCACAAGGTGGTTGTGTGGCTAGCGCGTGTCACATACATGCAGGCCACAGAAACGCGACACGTGGCCGTATCTGGTCCTACCCGGATCCGATCCGGCTAACCCTATCCATATAAGGTCCGACCCTATTTTTTTTTTGGGGGGGGAACCGGTCAGCAAGACCATGAGGTTACGAGGTCCTCACCTCATTTATTGAATAACTCAAAGTAATTACAAAGAGAGTACATCCAAGGGTCGTGGATACTGAAGTTATAACATAGCCCTTCTTGACAGATAAAGCATATAAGACATATATAGCTATAACGTTTAAAAATAGGAGCATCAACCGAGATACATGTCTCTATATTTAGAATCGTTTCATGGCTCCGATCATCCCTGTTGCCAATGACACTAAACGGGACAGACGTTGGTCTCGAAAGACTTGCTCAGGGTCCTGAGCAGGAAATAGTGTCCAAGGTGGAAGCTATCTTGCAACGACTGGCCTCAACAATGATCATGGCGTCCTGAGGATGGATATGATTGATGTACCTCATCTTATGGTTGCAAATAATAACACCGTCAATTCCATAGTTACAGACTATTCTCATGGGGAACATATTATTTTTCTCTAGTTCCATGTCAGAAGTGCCCTCACATAATTTAATCCTATTTTTTACGCTAGCATCCTACATGAGAAAACCATTTCTCGGCCAAACCACGTCAATATAAATACTACAAAAGTTATAAAAAGGATACAAGCCCCAAGCATCATCATTAAAAATAATAGAACAAGGTATCCAAACATACTTACCTGCCTTAAAACATTGAGGCAGTACAACTTTAAGAAAGTGAGCCTTCATCATTTGATACACAAATTCGGGATGCCCCATTGATCCATCCTGACCATTCCCTTAACCCAAGGCAATAAACCTGACTCCGGGAAGGATAAAACTAGTTGTGAAGTTGCTCTAAGTTTTGCCAAGAAGTCTGCTGCCATATTCCCTTCACGAAATATATGGCTCAAGCAGACTTGAGTAGTTGAAGTAATCTCTGTAAAATTTATCAATAAGTTCTGAGATTTTCAATCTCTTGTTGACCCCCTATTAATCATGTCGATTATCGCTTTCGCGTCTATCTCCGCTCAAACCAATTGAGCCCCTAGTTCTCTCGCCATGTCTATCCCTCTAATCAAAGCCAATAATTCTGCAAGATTGTTTGTAGTTTTACCGATACCTGCGCTATAAGCAGCAATAACTTGACCATTGTAATCCCTAATGACCACTCCAATGCCTCCTGGACCCGGGTTGCCATAACTTGAATCATTGGTATTGATCTTTAATTGCCCAACGGATGGTTTTAAGCATCGTACAATCTTCAGTTTTTGCATTTTAGGAGGACTCAGCTTGATGCCGAAGCTTTGGGCAACCCTTCCATCTCCTCTCAACTAATCTCGCTTAATCAAGTTTACGCCATGCAACAGCGAGATGTGCTTTATAACCCGCCTCTTAATATTATACGAAGTATAGGACAATCCTTGATGCTTTCTCCGGTTCCGTTCTGTCCAAGCTTACCAAAGTATGAGTGACGGCACTATAATCCTCATATGCTTCTTTGAGCTGAATAGGGAGGAAGATATCCACATGTACATCATTCCATTTATTGTGTTAATATCCAAGACATGCATATAGAAAAGGTTAGCAAAATAATTCCAAACAACTTTGATTTCACTATTGTCAAAAAACACATGTTTGGTAGTTTCCTCCGCATGGCAGCAGACACAACGTGAAGGGAAGATTATCCCCTTACGGTGTAACCTTTCATCAACTGGAAGCCAATCATTAATGGCTCTCCACAAAAATATTGAAATGGTTGGGGTTAATTTAACTGACCATATAGCAGAGCAAAGATCTGATTCAACCCTTTGTCTCTATGTTTTTCCCAAGCCAATTTCAGTGAGAAGCTTCCATCTAAATTATTCCTCTATGAAGCTTTGTCCAGTTGGTTTCTGAGTAAAGGTATTTGGCGAATCTCCTCAACAATGGCCCCATCTAACACTTGAAGCAGTTTCTCTCCGTCCCACTCCCCATTAGTCAAAAAATCTCTCTGTTCTGGAAGCAAATGATTCTCCTTTAAACCAGGAATCTTCCCACAAGGATAAATTTCCTTCCGCAATACTCCAGAATATGTCTGGTTCAATATATCTCCTTACTTTGCACATTCTTTGCCACACCGCTGAGTGGTAGTTCGCCATCAGCGCATATTTAGGATGAACAACTCTCCAATATCTACTTCTCATAAATTGAGACCACACCAAACTCGTTCGCATGCGCCACCAGAGTTTATGAGAATAAGCTCGAACTATATCTTTAAGTGATCTCACTCCAAGACCCCCTTCTTCCACCGGATAACAAGCATGCTTTCAACTGGTCCAATGGAGCTTTCTATTTCCTTCCCGAGAACCCCAAAAAATCTTATTAAGTATAAGATCTATCTTCCCTATGACCGAGGTTGGAGGCTCGATTATTTGGAATATATGAGTCGGTAAAGCCAAGAGGATAGACTTAATAAACTGCAATCTACCGCTGTGAGAAAGATAGACATATGCCCACCCATTTATACGCTCTCTGATCTTCCCAATCAGTTCATCATATAGGCTAATCTTCTTATGGCCCCTATAGAGCGGCGCTCCGAGATATTTCAAAGGCAGCTGAGCTTGCTCGTAACCAAAAAAATCTTTCACCTCAACTACCGCTGTAGCGTCATTATTCCCTATCAAAAAAACACTTTTATTAGTATTCACCTTTTGACCTGAAATCAATTCATATTTCTCTAAAATAGTTTTAACTCCCTAAAGTGATAAAGGCCGGCTATTAGTAAATATCATCATGTCATCTGCATAAGCCAAATGAGAGACGTGCATATAAGCAGAAGTCCAAAACCTAGATCTAGGGTTATCTTCCATGAATCTGTTTAAAGAACAAGATAAAAGATCAGTAGCTAAAACAAATAAAGAAGGTGATAGAGGGTCCCCCTGTCTGATTCCCCGGCTTGACTTGAAAATTCCCGAGAATTCTCCATTGATCAAAATAGAGAACCAACATCCAGAAATACAGTTTGCAATCCAAGAAATCCATTTTTCTGAGAAGCCTTTTGCACGAAGCATTTGATACAAGAAATTCCAATTCATGCGATCATATGCTTTAGCCATATCCACTTTGAGCATAACATTCTTGATCTTTCTTTTGTTGTCGAGGGCATGCACCATCTCTTGTGCTAGTAGGATGTTATCACTTATGACCCTGCCCTGCACAAAACCGCTTTAATTGTTAGCAACAATTTTAGGGAGCAAATTAACAAGTCTAGAATTTAAAATTTTAGTTATAATCTTATATGAAACGTTGCATAAACTAATAGGACGATAGTCCCTCCAATGAGCCGAATTTTCATTCTTGGGGATTAACGTTATTGTTGTAGCTGTGAAAGCCATAGGCATTGTTCCTCCACCAAAGAAATCCAGAACTGCTTCGTTCTCGTCCTCTCGAATATCATCCCAAAAAACCTGATAGAAACGAGCATTGAAACCATCAGCACAACAGCACTATTCGGATTAAGATCAAAGACTGCTGCTTTTATTTCATCCATTGCCGAAACTCTATCTAGAAAATCTTATCCGTGATGGTTAAAACTTGTTGTACATCATCCAGGTTGCCCACATGACAAGTGTTGGTGTCCGCTTCAGTTAGGAGGTCTTGGAAGTATCTTTTGGCAGAATTCCTTATCAAGTGTTGTTCCGTTAGCTCCTCATCACCCTCCCATATCGAATTTATTCTGCTTTGAAACCTTCTCTTCTTCACAAGGGAGTGGAAATATTTCGGGTTCCTTTTTCCTTCTTCCATCCATCTACAAGCTGCTTTCTGTCGCCAGAAATCTTCCTCCATGGCTAGGGTAAGTTTTCGCTCTGCAATTGCCTTGTTCCATTCCACCAGATTATCATCAGTGGGATTCATATCAAAATTATATTCTGCCTCCAATTCTTTCTTTTCAGCTTCCTTTGCTCTATCAGATACATTTCCAAAAACGTTTTTGTTCCAATCCTTTAGATGAAGCTTCAACCGTTTGAGCTTGTTTGCCAATTTTCGCATACTCGAGCCTACAATCGGTTGGTTCCATCTTTCAATAACAGTTGTTTTTAAGCTATGGTGGCGGAGTCACATTTCTTGGAATCTAAAAGAGACAGGATACGAATCAACACTATCCCGTATATTAATCAATAAGGGGCAGTGATCGGAGGCGCTCTTAGCTAAGTGTCTAACAACTATATGCTGATATAAATCACACCAAGCTTCGTTTACTTGGACTTTGTTAAGATGTTTCCACACCCTTTTGTTAGTCCAGGTAAACAGTGACCCTTCCACTGGTGGCTCGATGAGGCCATAATCTGTGATGAAATCGCAGAATTCCGTCATAGATTGAAAATCCAGATCTTTAGCTGCTTTAGTTTCACTAACAGAAGTCACTGTGTTGAAATCCCCTCCTATGATCCAAGGAGTTTTGCTGTTATTTCTCTGTTGAAAATTGTCCCAGATTTCAGTCTCACAATGGTGTTACATTTAGCATACACAATAGTCATGAAATAGGACTTCTTGGTTGATTTCCAGCTAATGCGAAGGTCCAAAAATTGTCTATCATCCTGTATAACATCCACATCCAAATCCTCGCAAGAAAAAAACCAGATATGATTAGAAAAGTTTTGAATGACACTATGAAAATGAAATTTACGACACATGTTAGAATGAATTAAAGGAATCATCGGTTCTAAAATAGCAAGAAACTGAAAATTATTTTTAGTGCAGAAATTCTTGAGGGAGCGTTGATGGTCCGGCTTCCCCATTCCCCTCACGTTCCATATCATTTCGTGTGTGATCATTGTAAACCTTGTGACCTGGCTAACGACTGAGTCATTCCTTTAGAGGCCGTAGTGTTGTTTTTTGGGGGTCTCCCTCTGAACTACTGGGGTGAAGCCTGCATTCTCTTCACCATCTGAATGTACCTGTTTGTGAAGAGCCAGCTGTTTAAGGTCCTTTGAGCCATCGCCTTCAATATCAGGTGGGTTTGCCTCTGGCTCTCCTATCTTCTTGACAATATCATGTAGCATGTCCAGATTAAAGAACTGAGTTTTCAAATAGGGCAACTTAATCCAAACAGACGCTATTGATGATTCAATCTTCGGGTTGAAGGTTGGCGTCCATTTTAGAACCCTCAGCGGGTATCCATCAAAATTTAGTATGCGTCGTAACCAGATTTTAGAGTAATCTTCCTCGCAGTTTAGTCTGATTCGGACATGTTTAATGTTCATAACGCCAAGCTTAAACTCTCCCTTGAGTTCCAATTCCATGAAAAGTTCATGAAGTCGTTCCATGGTGGGGTATCCGTGCGAGAACTTTCCTATTAACGCAAACCTAAAAGGCTTAGATAACTCGTCTATCTCCTCATCGGAAAGTTGGATGTGTGGAATTCCATTGCATTCCGTGACCACATAATATGATTTTCGGTTTGTTGATTTGTTGAAAACTTGAATTTTCCCAAAGCGAGGGACGACAGGTTTGGCAGCTGCCGAAGTTGCTGCCGCGTATATCCGCTTCGAGATGTTTTGCTGTGATGACACAGTAGTGATGTCTTCCCCCGTCGTTGGAGAAGGGGCTCCAGCCGCAAATGGCGGCCTTTGCATGGGAGGCGTACCGATTAGGGTTAGGGTTTAGAGAGGTGGGAGAATCTCTTATCATTTTGAACTTGAAAGACTTTAAGGTCCGACCATATTCATTTGACCCGACCCTGACCCTTTGACTCTAACCATCGACCGGGTTATCCGACCCGTTGACCGACCCGCTTCTAAAGTGAATCAGGGCCGCAGAATGTGCGCGATGTGGTGCGATCCTTGCCGTCCATATGGCAAGCCTGGTGGCGCCCAGTCAGCGCCACTTGGCACTACACGCTGATGTGGCATAACACGTCATCACTGCCACATCAGCAAAAAACTTTTCTTTTCTTTTTTTTTAAATTTTAAATTCATTTTCTCCAAAATAAAATTTTGGTCATTTCCAACTCTTTGGAATTTAATTTGTTTTCTCAAAACAAATTCTATGGCTATTTTCAAATACTTTTGAAAATTTATCTCTCTCCTTTTAATATTTTCTCGTTGGTATTCGTTGGGGCTTGGCGGGGGACCTGCAGGACTAATTAATTCTAGCTCCAAACGGGTCAATCTATTATCATCTCATGACAATAATTGATTACAGTTTAACAATATTTAATTCTACTAAATAAATATTATTGCACTCTAAAATTAATTAAATTATTCACGAATTTCTCTATCTAGAATAATTTCGCATTTTACTCCTCCGTGTAGATATCCATGAAAAATAAATCAATACTACTATCATTTATTTTTCACTTCTAATCTGAAATTCTTGATTCGCCTTATGTCCAAATTCTTTGTATGTGAAACACATTCAACATACGACTTCGGTGACATACACACGAAATACTTTGGCCAAAGTTTTAATTCAAACTTTTGCAAATCTATTTCAGGGATATCTTTAACCTTCTAGCAAGGCCACAGATTCCTCGATCAATATTTCCCTTTAGCACATTTTGTGCAATCACTAAACGTACAAAGTATTTTGGCCACCCGTTATCGAGACCTTACTTCTGAGTACATCACAGTGATTAACACTACATGCCTAAAGTTGAAACACTGTCAGGATCAAGAGTCTAATGCTTTCCAGATTTTTGTTCATTTTAGATAGTAGTATAAAGTAGACAATCTCAGTGGTCCAATTTTGTGACACCCCAATTTTCCGATCGACTGAATCGGCGCCACGTGTTGATTTCTTTGTGTGCTTTAATTGTATATTTACTCTTTCTCATTACTTTCTTGCCTTTTTCGGTGACTCCGTTCGTTGCAGGGCCCTAATTCTAACTCTTTAAGAGTTTAGGGGCCTATTTGTAATTTTTTATTCTAGGGGTCTTTTGTTTATTTTTCTTTCGGATGAGAGTCCGACCCTTTTGACCCCTCTAGCTTGTCCGGACGACGACAGGAGTCCATAGACTCTAAGTTTGCCCAATTCTGACTTCGTTTGCTCATTCTGCGACCGTTTTACTCATTCGAATTCGGATTAAACATCCGAAAATCCCCGATCGACCAATCATTTCGCGCCGCCTCACTCTCTCCCCTCTCAGCTCTCTCTCTCTCTCTCCTGCATGAACTAGACCCGTAACACACACCCGAACGTGTATCACACGCACAACTCCAACTTCTTCGTTTCTCGACGGATTTCGACGATCCAATAGTGGAAATCGATCCTCTCGACGACGCCGACTCAACCGTACCAAGATCGAGACGTGAAATGTGGTGGTGGTGGAGTTATTTGCAATTTTCAGTCGTGCGAGAGGAGGAAGGACTTCTGCAACTTCGCCGGTGTTTTTCGACGTCTGGAGTTATTTGCAATTTTCAATCGCGGGAGAGGAGGAAGGACTGCCGCGACTTCGCCGGCATTTTTCGACGTCTTCCGGCATCCCTCTGGCGACAATCGCCGGCGACCCAGCACCAGGACATCCTCACGCAACTTTTCGATGCGGCGGCGCAGCCCGGAGATCAATGATGGTGGCTCACGCGCCGCCTGAAGTGACGGCTCAGTGGCGCGTGCACTGTAGCAGCGGCGATTTGGGCTTTCCGGCGTCTTCTCCGGCGAACCTTGGTGGATTCCGACATTTCTCAGCCTCCTGAGTTCATTTTCGGTGGTGGCGGGGTCCAAATCGCGGCGGAGATGGAGGTTTTTCGGTGAGGCAATGGGCGCGACTTCGGCTTCAGATTCGAGGGCCTTCCGGCGGTTTTCTGGCATCACTCCCTTCACAAAAGTTGCTCAGGTGGACGAGAGCTAGTGAGCCATGTGGGCGGCCGTCAGAGAACCGGCCGTGAACCGGTCGAGCCCTATTCCGGCGACTTTTTCCGGCAATTGATCTGGGGCTTTCGTAGTGCTCGATACAAGCTTCGCAACGGTACGTTCGGATTCCATTTTCAATGCGTGATTTTCGTTTAATTGCGTTTTTCGTCTTTGAATTCGTATTCATTTTT
The DNA here is from genome assembly GCA_037834125.1 of Lippia alba. Taxonomy (NCBI): domain Eukaryota; kingdom Viridiplantae; phylum Streptophyta; class Magnoliopsida; order Lamiales; family Verbenaceae; genus Lippia; species Lippia alba. The sequence goes on along the minus strand of JBBMKE010376473.1, from coordinate 1,429 downwards.
CTTCAATAGAATTTCGTACATTTGTTGTTTTCTGAAATTGATTGAGGGTTATTGCTCGTTAGGCCGAGACGTATGATCCTGTCCCTCCGGGAATTTTTTCAGCCACCGGAGCTATGATTCCGGCGACTGTCAACCTTGTTCCGGTGACTTCCGGCATCGACATTTCGATGTTTCCTCCTTCTTTGGGTTCCTTTTGTCGTGGTGAGTCCAACGCCACTTTTGGTTCGTCAATCGGATGTCTGGTTGATTTATTACGAATTTTTGAAGTTATTGTATTTATTTCGTTAATTGTTTAATTTGATCTTGTATGTGTGTTGAATGAATTGTGAATTGTATAATGTTTGAAAATATGCTATGATATATGAAATATATGATTTGTAATTTATTGGACTTAATTGTCTCGTTTGTTCCACCTTGCGTATATGAAAATTCGTATTTCATGGAATGTAATTGGAGTTGATGACTTGAATTTGCAATGAATCCTAATATGTCGAATTGGAATAATTGTTCATTGCTTTAGATTATAATTCGACCATGTATATATGTTGAATAGGAATTATGCATTGTAAAGCTATCCGGAAAATTGTTATAATATAAATAGGATTTAACTCTTGGTTTTGAATTTAATTACCTTGTTGTATTCTTAGTTGCTTGAGAAAGTTGTAAGTTCCACAATAAGTAATTTTGAATAAATTAATATGAACCTTTAAATCGATAATTTAATTAATTTTATATGATATGATCTTGATAGGGACTTTTGTACTTAAGAAATAAATTAATTGTACGTGTATGATTCAATTTAGTATTGAATGAATTTGTGTGAAACAATGTGACATGCATTTTATTTCTGTCTCCCTATTTGCGTTAATTATGCACATAAGTATGCATGAACGTGCAATATGAATTTATGGAATTATATGACAACTTGTTTATGTGATTTTGAATATGACCTTGGATTCTACTTATGTGATTGCATCTTTTAAGTGTTTGAGCATTGTCGTACGTCTCTATGGTTTTGGTTTGAGTCTGAGTCCTGTTTTGTGTACCCAGTTGTTCAGGGGTTGGTCAGGGCATATCCGTCAGCTGTTTTGGTTTTGTGGGTTGAGTGTTTGGCCCTACACACTCCAGACTCGACTTTATTTGAGGTGAGGTTTTAGGATTTTCTTTTTAGTTAAAGTGACCTACAACCCTATGTGCTCGTTTTCAAGTCTGCATACGAATATTCTATTATATTTATATAATAGATATGTGTTTATGTATTATGTTTATGAATTTGTCATCCGATTAAACGCTTTTGAACTATACGTACAAGCATATGTAAGCTTGAAATGTTTTGCAACGAGGCTATGCTACAAACCGTGTGACTTCGCGGCAGCTTTGGATTTGGATGACACGGAGAGGTACGTTATAGCATATGCTAAGTTGCAAG
>JBBMKE010376253.1:0-12960 GCA_037834125.1 Lippia alba | reverse complement strand
CCCGTAAACACCATTGAACCCAACAAAACCTTCTTCTCACGATAATCCATCATTACCCGGTGCTCAAACAACCAATCCATACCAAGTATCACCCCATACCTCTGCATCGGCATCTCTACTAATTCAGCAAGAAAGAAACGGCCCTCAAAGCTCACCGGACACTCCCGGTACACTCGATAAGTAATCAAGCTCCCACCAAGTGGGGAACTCACTACATAATCATGCGCAGTCAAATAAACAGGCAAAGATAAGGAACAAGCAAGATCCCGAGAGATAAAAGAATGAGTAGCCTCGGGATCAAAATGTGCATGTAATGTAGTGCCATGAATGCTTATGGTACCTTCAATCACAGCATTTGGATCGACATCAACAATCTCTTCCTCCTTGCCCCCGAATGCATATGCCCTTGCTTGAATTGTAGGCGGCCTTTGATTCCCCGCGACTTGTCCTTGCCTCCGATTGTTAGGGCAATTGTTAACCATGTGGTTCGTCGCTCCACATCCATAGCACTTCTTATGCAATTTGAAGTAATTCTCGACGAGGTAATTTTCTTTGCAATATTTGCATTGAACTTGGGCCGGTAATGCTAAGGGTGGAGCTTGCCCCGCGGGTCAGGGTTGTTTATATTAAGGTTTAGCCGGTGGTAGTGCTTGTTGTGTCGGCCTCTTTCCAAACTTGTTGTAATTTGAGCTCGACCCTTGCCCGGAGTGGGGAACTATCCTTCGAGCCACAACCCGATCTTCAACCGTAAGGGCCTTCTCGATAGCAAGCACCCAAGTGTCCGTGTCTGTAATGCCCGGCACGTAGCGTCACATCCCCCGCACTAAGACCTAGACCCGGTCATAAAATGGAAGTCCAAGCCCGAATCCAAATCAAGAAGAATGGGGACACAACACACACTCGCAAGGCTAGGCGGGACTAACCCTTGGACTAAATAACCACATCATATAAAACTAAAAGCATAAAACAAGCACATTCACAAGTTCATAACACATAATTCTTCAACATATTCAAGTTTCATGAAAAATAGAAATCGGATCACATATGCATGAAGAGCAATTAATTCACTTAAGGGCATGAAGTTCAATTAATCACATAAGTTCAAGTATTCAAGGAATTCCAAATAATTCACATTATAACATTTAGATAAACAAAATTAAATATGAAATGCACTTATGAATAATTAAATTACGTACGTTAGTAAACACATCCGTCATACCTGTACGGTCGAAAAGTCGGGGCGTTGCAGTGTCAACCGCCTCAAGAGCACCATGTCCTCCCTCAAGCCTTAATAAATTGGAGAGCCTTGTGACGATCATCATTGGCTATATTGGAAGTATATTGTGATAAACGATCATACTCATATATATACTCTGTCACCGTCCTCGAACCTTGTTTAAGGTTCATAAATTCTTGGAGTCTCCAGTCTCTTGTGGTGATTGGGATAAATTTGTTCTGGAACTCTTGGGAAAAGGTCTCCCAATTAAGTTGCTCTGTGGAATCTTCCAACAGAGTCTATGTGCTCGTCCACCAACTGTACGCTTGCCCTTGCACCATTGTAAGAGTACACCTTGCCTTCTCCACCGATTCACACGGTACCAACTCCCATATCCTTTCTATTTGCACGAGCTACTCCTTCGCTTGTATATTATTTCCACCCATGAAGACCAGTGGATTTTGGTTATTAAATTCCCGGAGAATGGCGGTGATAGGACCTCCTCCTCCATTATGTCCAGCGGGTTGGGCATTGTTTCGTTCTTTCGCCCTTTGATCTAAATATGTAGCTAATCTTTCCATAAAGTCCACTGGATCTCATTGTGGAGGTAGTGGTAGATCATCCTCATGTCTAGGGGAGCGATCCCGATGATGTCGAGGTTCGAGAGTTCTATCTCGACGGTGGTGACGTCTCGGAGGCATACTTTCCTACAAAAATCAAGGAAATTCCAATACATATGCATGTCGGTTAGAACATGTTCATGTGTACAATAAAGAGAAATAATAGCAAATAATTCATGTAAATGCACAAATCCACGTTGTCCTCAGCCGAACGACCTAGACTCACCCAAAAAGACACTGGAGCTCTGATTTTGCAACTGTGAGCTCTGATACCACTTTAAGGATGTGATACCGAAGCGTGGGCCATCCACATTTCCCGCACCTAGACCCAAACTCACATATGAAATGGAAGTCCATACATGAGCCCAAGTCCAAGCGAACAGAGACCTAAATGCACACGCTAGGCTAAGCGGGGCTAAGACCTGTACAGAGCATGCAAAATAAATAATACAAAGTGCGGAAGCATCAAACAGGATCCATACATTCACTAAAATAGCATAATATACATAGAGTGGATATAAGCCCAAAAATTCACATCAAGTATTCAAATTCTCCAAAATTACATACATAACGTAATACATATCCAAAAGTAAGACAAAAGTGTGACATATGAAAGCAGCTCGACGCACTTCCCCGCCTAACTCGAGAACCTGCAATTAAATAGTAAAGGGAAAGGGGTCAGTCTAACGGCACGACTGAGTGAGGGGGCTAAACCCGCACCCACACATAAATACGTAGAGCAAAACATATATTCAAAGGGGCCGATCATGAACCGAGTTAGGGTTTTGCAGCCAAATCATTTCAAAAGGATACATATTATACATAAAGAATCCCAACTCATTTCATAACCACCATAACAAAATATACAAAAGTCCGGCAAGAACGAACCTCCCCAACTTCAAATATTCAAAGCATAAAACATAATTCATAATTCAAACCATCCTCAACTTCTTGGTGTTCGGGAGTCAAACCCTCTCCACCCATAAAAATTCATATACATACGGGGTAGCTAACCCACGATATGCCTTCCCCAGTTATTCACCGAGGGCTCAAGGTAATACGCCTTACAACCGCACGTTATACCTCAAATGAAAAGTGCACAGATGTCATAACCGGCGACCCCGATGGTCGTCCTGAGTCTCCCTTACCCACAATCCTAGGGCCCAAATTCATATAAACAAACCATAATACCATCTTTCAGGGCATACTCGCTAGAATCATAAAGAAGCGTACAAGGGGATTCAAAACCAAAGCTTATATACACCCATATTTATACCATTTTCATAAAATCCGAAGCGGTTCACAAGATCATAATCATATCTTAAACATTCATATTTACCATATAAGTATAATACCACATGCAAGATTAAAAAACAATCACATTAAGGCTATAAGTTTCAACTATACAAATCCTAACCCTCACCTTGAAGCAAAAGATCGGAAACGGATCGAAATGAGCGAAGACCACCTAAACTTCGGGCTCCTTAAATTCCGAAAGGGGCTCTGAGATAAAGAAATGTAACACCCGAGACTTAGACTCAAATATGAATTAATCAGACGCTCGGCAATGCTCATGAATGCATATTAAGTGCATAAACGAACCATGAAAGGTATATTGAACCATATCTCGAATAATTAGATTCAAAATCATACCAAATTTTAATACAATCAAGGTGACACATATAAAAATATGTTAAGATAGCTTAGGAATCATAATGGGGGTGGGAGATATGCATACAAGCCACGAGAAGCGAGAAAACGACAAAATGAAACGGTCGGTGCCACTGATTGATATCCACGGCCGTGGGTTTACAAGGCTTAATTTCCCACAGTCGTGGAAATGATGCAGTAGCCTTGTACTGTGCACACCATTTCGCACGGCCGTGGGAATCCAAGCACAAATTTCCCATGGTCATGGATTTCTTCCATGCGGCCAAAACTTATTTTTCATGCAATTTTCGGCCAAAACACTTCCAAGGCAAGCTCAAACAATCCAAACTCATTCATAAGCTTAAGAACTCATGCATACACATATGAGGTATCAATTAGCATTAAGGGAACACGAATTCATGCACAAATTTCCAACAAAACAAGCAAATATGCACTTAAGGGCTCAACCGGCATAACTTGCATTCAAGGTGGCAAAATGAAATTAAAAACCAACTTCTAAGCACAACACACTCAAAGCCAATTCATAACACCTTATACTACTCAAGCACAACAAATGGGGTGAAGGGGATTAAGTGATCAAGGAAGGGGTTTTAACCATCCAAAACCAAACACACATGCCATAAACAATCTTATTTATATGCACATATATCATTCAAATGCACCCAAGACTAAGTTATCATGCTTATTTCCACAAACCCACCAAAGCCATTAATGCTATGAAATTCCCAAATCAACTACCAAGCATAGGAGCCATAAATAACCAAGGAAAAAGCATCAAACACCTCCATAAATGCACTTAAAGCCAACAAGAACCAAACAAATGCATCAAGCCATCATTTCCATCAAACCCCTACTATTCATACTCATATCAATCCACATACCTCCCAACAAGTAATCCATGAAATATTCACATAGATGAAGTCACAAGAAGAAGAAGAATCCAAAAATAACCTTACCTTGAAGAGGGAATGAAAGGAAGTAGGGTTCTTGAGCTCAAGGGGCAACAACAATGGAGTTTGAAGCTTGGAAGTTCTTCTTTCTCTTTTCTTGGTGGGCTGATCGGTTTGGGTGAAGAGAGGGGGAGAGAGTTGCTCCAAATTGGTGAAAAAGGGAAGAAAAGTCAAGTAAAAAGCATGGGTTGGTCTGACTAGGTTCTTAGGGGCGTAAAATGTACGAGAGTCGAAATTTGGGTCGTTAGGGGTCAAAATGAAGTCGAAAAATTATGGAGCTAGTCTCATTGAATTCAATTCATCGAATTGAACTCAACGAAGGTGTCGGAACTCGAATCCGAGTTCCCGAGCTCAAGATACGAATTAGGGACTCAAAAGGCCATAATTACCAAATGGCCCCAAAACATTCAAAAAGTGATCAATTGAGTCCAAATTAATTACACAAAGTCCCCAACCAAGTTTAAATCATTAAAATGGGTCCAAGAATCATATAAGTCACGTATGACATGCGCGGGAATTCAAATTCACAAAATACATACTGCGCGATTAACCAAGAATTCAAATAACACATAAGTTCAAATTGTTCAAGTAGTTCAAATAAGAATGAAATAAAGAATGTGATGCATAAATTAATTATGAAAATAAATGCAAAACAATAAATAAACTCACATGTGGTACAAACCTGTACGTACGAAAAGACGGGGTGTCACACTACGTAATATGTATCAGACTTAACATTGGTACCAAACACTTTCTAATAAGTTTAAATCTCATTTACTTGGAATTTGGGTCGATTGATGGACAAAATGATTTTTATAATTTTAATTTAAAATTTGAAAAACTAAAATTTAAAATATTCAAAAAAGTTAATTTAATGTTAAAGTAGTTGGTATTAAATTTAAGCGAAAAATGAACGTCACCTCTTAAAAAGTTTATATTTTAGCACTGAACTCCTTAAAATTAAGATTACATGATGATTATTATTATTTTTTTGGTGGGGGGGCAAATCGACCAGGATTTTTGCGGAAACCCCCCTCCCCCCATATATAAGCAGCCGAAAACCAAGCGTACAAGCATAACGTCATGATCCAAGGATCAAGAATCATAAAAGCACAAAATTGTCCAACCCACAGCGCAAAGCATAACATACAATGCCTAAAATCAAACCAAAATAAACAGCCCCTCATGCACATCAAGCTCATCAAAATGCACTTTAGCCTAAATCGGCGCCCAAGCTTCCAGGCTAATATGGTTGAAACTGATGTGATTCCAGAATTGCAAAGTGCTTACTCATTAGTGTTGATGGTGTCCTCAGGGCTCTCTCTATGATCAAGGAAATGAAGATCTCCATCTTCCGGTTGTTGTCGGCCAATATATACAATGAGACCCCAATAACCTTGTTCCAGACTGGCCGCCAAAGGCAATTTCTCGCACTCAGTATGCCACAATTGTCCCGATTCACCTGCCAATTTAGTCTACTCTGCCATATGCCACGATCAAGTGTTATCTCCATCAAATAAACATCAAAGGAATAATCAAACCAACAAAAGAAAGTAGCATTACTCATCTTATAGTCTAAATTTCTGAGCGTAGCGCTGTTACCTCCTCAAGTATTAACCTCTTGAGTTCCTCATGCACACACACTATAGCTTTGAACCTGAACAAACCAGAATCATCGAACCTAAACTTCGTCTCTAGATCAACTCTCGATCGGGCTTCCAACCTCTGAACTTCTGCATCCGTAGCCTGAACATCAATCAGCCTTTGGGTTTTAAGGCTTACATAGGGCGGCTGATAGGTCTAGGGTCTTAGGTCCGGTTTAAGTGTCTTTCGGTCCAATTTGGTTGGTTTTTAAAAGGTTTAGGGTCCAAATGGTTTTCGAGAATATAAAATCAATTCCATTGGGTTTGAATCATTGAAACGAGTCCAACAACAGTTCTGGAATTCGAATCCGAATTCCTGAGCTCATTAATGTTCAAACAAACCCGAAAATGACCTAATTTCAATTAGGCCCAAAACTTCAAACTAAGTCCTATTTTAAATTAGCTTCAACAATTCAATTAAATTCATACCAATCATAGATCATATCAATTCACAAAATTCGAAGTTGACAAGCAAGAATTCATAATTTTCAAATATTCCAAGGTTGCATTTAAATCAATTTAAATCACATAACTCAATCATAGTTGGAATAAAAACACATAATAAAGAATTAAATCACATAAATGCATAACGAAACACTCTCGTGACATTATACCTATACAAACGGTCGGACGAGGCATCACATATCACATATTGTCAAAGTTCGGAATCAAATTTAAAGTCAAATAGGTCATATGAAGTCAAAGGAGCATATATTGCAAAAATTCAAATACTAAAATCAAAATTCTTGCATTAAATCAATCATATCAAATATAATTCAAAGATCAATATTTAAAAGTATAATTAAATAATTGAAATGCGCACGTAGCCCACTCGTGACATCATACCTGTACGGTCGGACGGACAGGGCATCACATGCTCATTGGTCACAACTGTGACGAAAATGCTTTATTTTCAATAGCGGCGGTGAAGGGCCTTCAAAAAGTAGAAAAATAGGGCTGGAATAGCCCAAACTCGTCGAGGATAAACTTACAAACACCCCCAACTCGTCCCAAAACCAAAATCACCCCCAAAACATATAAATACAAGCCATATGCCTCACATAAATCACATTAGATTAAGGATATAACAATAGTCACATTTAAATGTATAGACATACAAATGCACACATTCATGGAGGATGAAGCTTACCAATGTGAAAGAGGAAGAAAGAGTGAGTGTGAGGAGTCTGAGAAGCTTTTTTCCCCTTCTTCTTTCTTGCTTGAACTCGAGGATGAAAGGGAATAATGGAAGAGGGAGAAGAGAGAACGGGGGCCGAAGTTCTGGCTGCTTCTTCCCCCATGCCAAATGAGAGAGGGAGAGCAAATGGGGAAGGCAGAGAATGAGGGTAGGAGAGAGAAGCAAAGTGTAGCAACCCGAGCGAAGAGCACTACATCCCCCGCACTATAGCCCGACACATGTAATGAAATGAAAACTTCTCACACGCACCAAGTTATAACAAATGAGAGACAAACAAAATCTTACCTTAGTTAGGCGGTCTATACCCTAATACATAGCGCGCCACAAAATCACAAACACATCGTACTCACATGCAGGCCATGGGCTGAGGTAAATCACAAAAATTACTTACACGCAAGCAGGCCACAATCCAAATTAAATACTCGAGTCTCATTCAAACTTGGGCTCATGGGCCTCTTTTTAAAATAAGGCAAAGCTCGACAAGGGCAATTTAAATCATACAACTCTCTGAGATTTTGAATCATAACGAATAAGTAATCTTATACAAACTTATAAAAAAATACCAGAGCGAGAGGTAAAGATGCAAAATCTAAAGGAATCGAAAGACCTGACTCGAACGATCCAAAAGAAAACCGCCGTGTAGCTCAAACCAAATCCTGTACCTGCAACTCAAAGACAAGGGGATAAAGAGAAAACAACAACGAGGGTCAGTCCTAATGACTGGTGAGGGGGCTAATCCACGCACACGTACATATACATAAAAGTAGAGCATTCAATTCAAAGCCATAAAATTCATGAACGGGGGCGTGGTTATTGCAACCTAAAATATTTTAATCCCGTAATACTATATGTATAGAAAAGAGTTAGGCCGAAGGCCAAAATCCACCAATTTTAGTAATTGGAAATCCACTCTCATTTCACGAATCAATTTCATATCAAAATCACTCGGAGAGTACGAGTTTCAAATCCAATCTCCTCCATATTATATTAAAATTCATAAATAAATTCAAACAAAATCAAAATTCAGCCATACCTCCTCTACACCGGGTAATAGAAGGGTTGTACATACCCTAACAATCCAGACAGATATGTATGGGTCATCAGTTTCATAACTTTCACGCCCTAGTAGGTTCTAGGTTGATCTTTCCAGAGTGGAGACCGTACTCGGGAGTATCCCGACGGCCCGATGCCGTTCCCGGGCTCCTTTGCACAAATTTTTCGGGCCTAAATTCAAATTCAGAGTTCAAATTTCAAATTCATATCAGAGAACCTATCTTTCAAGGTGATATCTCGCTTCAGATTCAAATTCATACACACATAAACCCTTTTTCAAAACAAAGAACGAAAAATATAACTACGTACATATAATGTAACACCCTGTGTTTCCGGGTCAACAGGTAATTGTGTGTTTATTTATTTATTCTCGTTTTTGTATGATACGTGGACCTAATTGTGCATTTGAAATTATTTTAGGGGGTTATCATTCATTAGACTTTGGACTCAAGTTGCATTTATTTGAAAGTTTTGGGGGTCATTTTGCAATTATGAGCTTCTTGAGTTCCTAGGACGCATCTTGAGCTCGGGAACTCGGATTCGAGTTCTGACACCTACGTTGAGTTCCTTTCGACGAATGGGACTCAATAAACTGAACCTCGTATTTTTCCAAATTTGTTTCGACCCCCCGTATACACGAAATACTACCTACATACATAAATACATATACTTTACCTAATGTCGGACCCAAGACCATGCCTCCCTCAAGACTTTCTCTCCCACTTGTACACAAAATACATCTCGCTCTCCCCTCAAACCCCAAACCGATCGGCCCCCTTGGAAAGAAGAGAAGAATAAGTTTTCTTCAAGCCTCAAAACTCTATTGTTACACCTTAAGCTCAAGACCCTTTTCATTCTTGCATTTTCTCTTCAAGGTAATTTCATATTCTTGTTCCTTGCACTTTTGTGACTTCATACATGTGCATATCTCATGGATTTATTGGATAGATTGTTGGGATTGCATAGGTAATGAAAAGTAAGGGTTTAATGGGTTTCTTGGCTTCTTGCATTTCCATGAGATTTGTTGGCATTTATTGCACATTTGATGGTTGTTGATGCAAATTCTTGAGTTATTTTTGACTTCTTGGCTTGGTAGTTGCTTAGGGAGACTTTTACCATTAATGCTTGAGTTGGGTTTGTGAAAGAAAGCTTGCTAGCATGATTTCTTGGCCAATGTGATGTTTATATGTGTTCTTGAGATGTATGGAAGCATGAGTGTTACTTTTGGCATGAGATTGTGGCTTTAACCCTTGATCCCCTTCATCCTCTTTTCTTGCATTGTGTAGTATAGTGTATTAGGAAGATGTGCCCTTAATTGCGTATGTGCTTGAGAATTTGGTGATTTAAGCATGCATTTTTTATCTCTTGATGCATTGGACATTCTCACTTGTTAATGCATGAGTTTGGATTGTTGTTGCATTGTTTGAGCTTGCCTTGATGTGATTTTTGGGAGATTTGGGTGTTTTGTGCTTGTGCATTGCATTTCATTTTTCGTGGAACAGGGAAGCGCACGGCCGCTCGAATTTTGTGCACAAACCGCACGTAGCCGCGCGCGAAGTTCGACTTTGGAAAATTTTGAAGAAAATATGTCGCACGGCCGTGCGGATTTTGTGCACAAACCGTACGTGGCAGCGCGAAAAGTTCGAGTTTGAAAATATTTTGGCAAAAAAATGGGCGCACGGCCATGCGGATTTTGAACTAAAACCGCCCGCGGCCACGCGAAAACTTTGACCCCTTTGGAAAATATTACCGCACGGCCGCGCGGTATTTGAACTGAAACCGCGCGAGGCCCTGTTTTCCTTCATGCATGTTTTCGTTTTGCTTTTCTCGTGATTTGCTCGTTTTCCTCATTTATTGTATGACTTGTATTCTTCCTTAACTTGTATTATGACATGTAATTGATTGTTATTTTTCTCTTTTTGTTCTAAGTGTTCCGGTTATGCTTTTGTGTGCATTCGTTGCATCTTATGCTTATCGTCTCATTTGCCGTGCGTCGTTTTGATCATATATAGTTAAGTCTTGGGTTCTTTTGTGTTTCTTTTCAGAGGAGGAAGTTTCCGTGGACGAGCCCGAGTCTCAGATTGCACTCACGTGATCCCTTTTGCCTATTTCGTACAAGGTGAGGTTTAGGTTTATATGGTACGACCTAAAGCCTTTATGTGAAGTTTTGTTGCCCCGCATGTGGTTATATTTGGATTATATATATGCAAATACGTGTTGTGATCAGATATGAGTTTGGATTTGTGATCGGCCTTTGTTTTGGAAAGTGTACTATAAGCTTAATAAGCTATTTTGGAAAAAGTGTGTGTTGTGAAGTGAAGTGTTGTGCAGCAAGATAGCCATGAAATATTGGCACGTGATGTGTAGTGATGTGTTGTGTGTGTGAGCTCAAGGAGCTACGGGTAAGGAACCCTCGGGACGGTATCGGGCCGTTGAGGTTTAGCCTGTGCGTGGTCTCCACCCAAGATACATACGCGACACCTGGGAGTTTGGGAAGGTGTGTGTCTTGATGCCTCCTAATGTAGATTGAGGAGAGGGCACGGTGTGGGTTCGCTACCCCACGTGACATAGTCTTGTGGTTGGTTGGGCTATGCATGACCCTTCCGACATTGGTGTGATGGAGATGCGTCGTGATGTGATTTGATATTTTTCATTGTGTCGTGTATTGAAGCAGGTTGGAAGCTCGTACTCGCCGAGCATGTGTACGTGTGTATAGTGGAATTTATGAATTGAATTGGGAATTGTTAAAATTATATATATATATAAGTATTTTGGTGTGTAAAACCCAATCTCGGTTCATGAATTCACCCCTTTGATACGTGCTATGATATATATGTCTAGTGTTGAGGTGTACGTTAGCCGCCTCACTCAGTTAGTTGACTGACCCCTCCCCATTTATGTTTTTTAGTTTACAGGTTCGCTTTGGAGTTGGAGCTAGGCGGAGTATTTTGAGTCTTTAAGTTGGTTTGTTTGAGTCAGCGAGTCTTTGCTTTTGCACATGTATTATTTGGATTCAATTTTGTAAGTTATGACTGGAATCTCTACGCATGTGAATAATTGGAATTATGAGTTCGGAATTTTCTCGCTAAGTTGCTTTTAAGCTCAAAAGAGGCCTGAGGAGCCCAAGTTGCTTGTGGATCGCATGTTTAGTTTTCTGCAGGCCCGTGGCCAATGCATGTGTTTGAATTTAAACTTTCCGTTGTCTGGACTTTGTCTTGTGGTTTGATTGGCAGGGTCTACGTTCCGCCTAGCTTAGGTTGCTTTGTTTTTATTTGTCACCCGTTCGCTGTGGCTTAGTACGTGTACGGACTTCTTATTTCGTTACATGTGTCGGGCTAGAGTGCGGGGGTTGTGGTGCCTTTTGTTGGGGTACTACAACTTAAGTTGGTATCAGAGCTACCAGGTTCAAAACCGATGCTCTGGAGTCGTGTCGTGTCAGTCTAGGTCGTGTGGCAATAGGAAAACTTGTGCATTGCATCTGTTTGGCATGCATTTGACTTCTATGCGTGAATTTATCTGAATCTCATGTGATTGTGTACGTACTATGGTTATAATTTTTTGCAAAAATTATTATGGTTATGCTTTAATTTTTCATATATTACGTGTTGCATCTACATTAATTGGTGTTCCTAATTGTTTTCATTATTTGACATATTCACGAACTAACCTACATGCATAGATATCTATTTAATTTGTGAATTGCAGAGCAATGCATCGACGCCAAACTACAATTGCTCGTGATGATTCATTTTGCTTTAACAAATCAGAGGTAGAAGATTCAAGATTACCTTACCCTTACAAGGGACAGATGGATCTCTACAAACATTCAACTTGAGGAATCAATGTCGTCACATTGAAAATGGGTATTATGCATTCATAGCAGGTGCATCATGCATGGAAGTTAATTTTAATTATTTTTGAATAATTGCTCTACGTGCTTGACTGTTTTCTGTGCTAGATGTAAGTGAATGCCATTCACATCCCTAATCCCGCATGCATTAGTTCGTGATTGTATTTAGGTGACCTTCTTTTTCATTCCAATGAGTGGTCTCCTAAGAGATTCCACCGTTGGTGAGAGATAGCAGCTTCCAATTTTTGATGATTTTATTGGGGTTTCAAGAGACTCCGAGGAATCCCTTTTACTCGGAGAATCAAGAGAACCGGTTCAAGACCACTTGGGCACCCCGAGAAACTAAAAGAATACTCAAGGATGTAAATATGAACGAAAGGTTAGAACCATGTGGTCAAGGATTTGATATCCCTCCAACGTAAAGGAAATTGTCAACCTCGACTCCATTACTACGGTGAACGGTACATTGAGCATTCATGGAGGGACAAGTTCTTGTGACTTCTTGTAAACTGAATGAATTACCTACTCGCATGAATTATTCGTGTTTCAGTGGTTATAATTTAATTGCTCACTAATCCTTCATGCACATACAAGCATATTGTAATTTTATTTTACAGAGATTCCATCGCGATATCCCCCTTGAGTTGGACCTGGATGATGAGATTATACTCTAGGGATGCCGATATCAGTTGTGATAAGGTACACTAAGCACGCATCACATATTCTGCATCGAATGCCCTTTGTTATGCTTATGCTTGA
>JBBMKE010376035.1:0-12962 GCA_037834125.1 Lippia alba | reverse complement strand
GTCAAAATTTCAAGGAAAAATCCATGCTGAAATGAAAGGGAAACCAAATTATGCTTTGATTCGATGAGATGATATATTTTTTTATCTGTTGTATATACAAAGTACAAAATGTAGAAAAATAACTCAATTTTTTCTAAGAACCATAAAAAATACCTAAGTCTATATATTATAATATTAAATCAGAGTTCTTTGTCAGTCTAGAATGGTAAATTCATATTTAAAATTATTTCTTTATATAATTTATTTGAAGTGTTGATCATACACTATAGTGCTATTTTGGTTCTGCTGACATTCTTATTTATGTTCACATTGTGAAGAGCATTAATGACGTCGTATTGGGAGTAACAAATGCTGGCCTCAGTCGTTATCTCAACAGAAGATATGGTGAATTATTTCCTTCGATTCTTTTTTTCGTTTTCTAATAATTTGTCTATTATTGAATATTCTTAATTATACTGTATCTCCATTGCCGCTCACAGAGAAACAAAGAGAAAATGGTGTCACAAAGAAGACTAATAATTATTTGCCCAAAAATCTATATCTCAGATCAGCTGTTGTTTTCAACCTCAGAAAGTCTGCATCGATTGAGGTAATTATGCACACATATTTTTCAGCTCCTTTTGTTAAATAATTATGACAATTTCTAGTTTTTAATGATAATTAATTTTTGCACTTCGGAAGTTTCCTCGGTCATTTGCTTTTTTTTTTTTTTAATAGTTTGCAAATACTCACTTCATAAGTACTTTTTTTGGCAATCACCGATAACATGTCTTATAGGTTGATCGAGTGCATGTTGTCTTGCACCATTCCAACTAATTACACAATAAATACGTAGAGAAATAGTTTACAAATGCAATATATAATGGGCGGTTTTAAAATTCACTATTACACAAGAAATCTGTGTATATCACGGTCAATTAAAAAAGTTTTAAAATTTAAAAATCTGTTGTTTGAAGCTCTATTTTTATCTAAGGAGATATGAATCCATGTATATGATGCAAATATTCGAGTTTTTCATATGATATAAACGTACCCATTCTGATGTCAAACACGAGATTAATTTATGTTAATTACACTTTTTTAAAGTACTCACCTCGAACTAATTAATTACTTATAATACTCAAAAATTTCAAAATTATCTAGGATTTGGCTGAGATGATGGAAGGGGAGAAGGAGTTGAAGAAGGGAATGTGGGGGAATTTAGTAGGCATTGTTCTACTCCCAATCACAATTTCCATGGAAGATGATCCCTTAACTTATGTTCGTAGAGCTAAGGCCATCATGGATGGAAAAAAACTCTCACTTGCACACAAATGTTCATACTTTTTAATGAAGCTCTTGATCATGTCACTCGGAACCAAGGTACTATCTCGATCAATATACATTATCTATAAAGATTTTTACTGCAGTTCTTACACACACGCGCGCACATATATATAGTTCTCATTTTTATAAAAACAGTAAAATATGATAACGTACAATATGTTATAAAATTATAGACCCTCGGTGAAATGAATGGGATAATTACAAATACCTCTAGGGTTTAATCAAATTATGAAAAATACAATGAGAAATTGCAAATAAGATCCTTCTCAGGGTGATTTTTGTAATTTTTCTACGATCAAATTAAAAATTTCCCGTACTAAGTATCCCCAGATGAATTTCCTTGATTAATAATAAAGTGGCAATTTAATTGTACAGGTAGCGGGTACTATTTCTTCGGTTATTTTCAAGCATACCACGCTCACTTTCTCAAACGTTGTCGGCCCTGAAGAAGAGATCAATGCATGGGGTCATCCCTTAGCTTACCTTGCTCCTTCCGTTCATGGATTCCCACAAGTCAGTCTCTCTCTCAATCTCTTGATATAAATTATAATAAATGCATGATATAGTTAAGAGTAATTATAAAGTCCGTGTCTCGATCATCAACAACTTTGCTTTATACGTGACTCCGTCTCGCTGTTTTCATTACATGAATGAGATCGAACGTAACAACTGATTGATACAAGTGTTCTGTCAACTCATTTCTCGACATATTTCACAATTTATTGAGTGTTTTTGCAGGCATTGATCGTGCATTACCAAAGCTATGCTGATAAGCTCATAATTTCCATAGGCGCTGATGAAAATATTATTCCGAATCCTCATGAGCTATGCGATGATTTGGTTAAATCTCTTGAAAATATTAAGGAAGCTCTAGTGAAGAAGGGGCTTGTTGAGGGCCTTTGAAGCATCCGACCGCTTTTAATTTGATGATGCCCAATTTTCTTTTTTGTTTTCCACCCGATTATTATTCGAGGTTGGGTACCACAAAGACTCAATATCACATCCTCTTAAAATCTTGTTTAAGAAATCTGATATCCTACTAGACCAACTTGGTCATCCTTTTTTTGTTTTTGAGCGATTGACGTGATGTCTTCTTTATATATCTAATCACGTTATATATATATATAGTGAATGTTTTGTGACTAATTAATTTATAATAGGATTATTTTCTATTGATATATCTGCTAAAGATTTGATAACAAAATAAGTAAAATTCATCACTTATTTCTATAATGGACTGAAAGCACCTAGCCCAAAAAGTTCCCATAAATTAGAAAACACCCCATCTGCACCTAAAACACGAAAATACATCACGACACCAATTTAGATCAATTATTAGGTCCACAAACTCAAATATTAGAGAATAATGCACGCTATCAATTTGTCTCATTTTAAAACAATCAATGCAACAACATTAAAATATGTTTTTTTTTTCTTCTCTCTTTATACATAAATTTCAAAGCCCTTGACTTTATAAGCAACTGAACGACTCAACCACCTTATACAGACTTTAGTACATTAATGATTCATGCACCGGCAAGTCCATCAATTTAATTTCCCATTGAATGTGTCGTGAAGACTTTGAAAAAGAGTCGATAGAAGAAGTCAACAGTCACAACTGAAGATACCATTTAGTGCTTTTAATCCTGGCTGTACAATAATGTCTGCATTAATAAGCAATTAACAATAAACTATCAACTAGAATGATACTGCTGTTGTGGTGTATCGTTTCTTGTAATTCTGTATTTGCTGCCGGAGATGAATTGAATTTGAGGTGCATTGAAAATGAGAGAGAAGCTCTTCTCGAGTTCAAGAGAGGCCTTGTAAATGATGACGGCTTTCTGTCATCGTGGGGAAGTAAGGAAGACCAAAAGGAATGCTGCCAGTGGAAGGGAATCGAATGCAGCCACGACTCAGGTCATGTAATCTCTCTCCAACTTAGTACTTGTGAGGATCTTTTTATGCAATTGAGAGGTAAGAAGATTAGTAACGCATTGCTTGAGTTGAAATATTTGAGTCATTTGGACCTCAGTTGCATTGACTTTGAAAATGTTGAGATCCCAAATTTCATTGGTTCCATGAAGAAATTGCAATATTTGAATTTTCACAGGTCCTTTGTCTCTGGTGTTGTTCGTCATCAGTTGTCGAATCTTACCGACCTCCGAACACTTGATCTTGGGGATAATAAACTCGTGTTCGATAACCTGCATTGGCTTTCTCGTCTCTCATCGTTATCCTTGCTTGATTTGAGCTATAACTACTTGAATGATTCCAATTCTCTACAGGATATATTGAATCTTCCTTCTCTCAAGGAATTGTATTTGAGTAGTTGTGTCTTATTCCTCACTAACTTCTTTGTTGACTCTCCTTCAACATCTCTTTCTGTTCTTGATCTATCCTCTACAGGGCTCACATCTTCCTCTTTTTATTGGTTGTTTAATATAAGTACTAGCCTCCGTAGCTTATACATGTCTGAAAATCTCTTGAGAGCCAATATTCCTAGTGAGTTTGGGCGATTAACTTTTCTTGAGCATCTTGATCTGTCATATAATCAACTAACGGGTGGAATTCCCAAATCTTTGGGCAACCTGAGTCATTTGCAAACGCTAAATCTATCAGACAATACCTTGTCAGAATCCCTTCCAGAATTCTTTAACAAGTTATATGTGGGAGCAACGCAATCGCTAGAGATTCTAAAGTTGGAGAAAAACAATCTTTCTGGTTCAGTGCCTGATTTTACGTTATTTCCTTCCTTGAGGATTTTGCACCTTCAAAACAATCAATTGAATGGGCATTTTCCTCATGGCTTTGCACATATTTCTAAGCTTGAGGTTTTGGATTTGTCCAGCAATCAAATTAAGGGATCAGTGCCAGATTTGAGCGGATTTGTTTCATTGAGAGAATTACATCTTGGCCACAATAAACTGAAATTGCTTCCTACAAGTCTCGGGCAACTTTCCATGCTTGAAATATTGGATGTTTCTTTCAATTCCGTGGAAGGAACAATCTCTGAAATACATCTCTCCAAACTCCACAACTTGAAAATGTTGGATTTATCCTTTAATTCGTTGGTTTTCAATGTTAGTGATAATTGGAATCCTCCTTTTCAATTGAATGTTATAGAACTAGCAACATGCAACATCGCTCCTCGCTTTCCAACATGGCTTCGTACACAAACAAATCTTTCTCGGCTGGATCTCTCTGATAATGATATCTCAGAGGAAGTGCCTAAATGGTTCTGGGATGTCTCCCCCGAAATAGGTTACTTAAACCTCTCTCATAACAAGATTATGGGTAGCATTCCTGATTTGTCTCCCTTGAATTATTTGATACTCGATCTTAGTTACAATAATTTTTCAGGTCCCTTACCATTGCGGCATCCCAGTTACATTACACTTTCGCTCTCAAATAATATGTTGGTGGGGTCAATCTCATCAATATGCACAACTTCCTATTTGCATTTTCTTGACCTGTCAAATAATCATTTTTCAGGAGAACTTCCCCATTGTTGGGAGAACAATACATATTTGGGAATTCTCAATTTGTCTAACAATAAATTTTCTGGAAATATTCCACACTCTTTAAGCTCTCTGTCTAGGCTTTCCATGTTGCATTTGCGCAATAATGATTTCTCAGGAGAATTGCCTTCCACTTTGATGAATTGCTCAAGCTTGGAAATGCTTGATGTTGGAGGAAATAACCTAAGAGGAAAAATTCCAACCTGGATAGGAACACACCTTCCGTATTTGACGATTTTGAACCTTGGGCACAATTACTTTTCTGGGCACATTCCGACCGAAATTTGCTCTCTAAGTGGGATTCAAATCTTGGACTTGTCTAGGAACACCCTATCTGGAAAACTTCCTCAATGCGTCAATAATTTCACTTCTTTGATTCAGAAGAATACCACATTTGATAGCCTTATTTACAGAGCTATGGGTGATTTTGATATTGAAATGTACATTGACCATGTACTCGTACAATGGAAGCGGCAACAGGCTGAATATAGGAAAACAACTGTGGGACTTGTTAAGCTCATCGACCTTTCAAACAACAGATTAGTTGGGAACATCCCCAATGAGTTTTCCCAGTTAAGGGCTTTAATTTCCTTGAATCTTTCCGGAAATTATTTGAGCGGACACATAATTCCCAACATTGGTCGGATGGAGATGCTAGAAATTCTTGATTTGTCTAGAAACAACTTCTCTGGTGAGATTCCAAAGGGTCTTGCAAAGTTGCATCACTTGGCTGTCCTTGATATGTCAAACAACCATTTGTCAGGTAAAATTCCGTCAAGTACTCAGCTACAGAGCTTTGAGCCATCCGCATATGCAGTGAATGATGGACTGTGCGGCCCCCCTCTGACGAGATGTCCCGGAGATGAGCCCAATTCATCCACAACTCAGCATGGAATGCAGGAGAATATTAATGATGACTTTATGGCCCAGCTGCATTCGCACGAGTTCTACATACCAATCATCCTTGGGTTGATCGTTGGATTTTGGGGAGCTGTTGGGACTTTGGTACTCAACAGCTCGTGGAGAAATGCTTATTTTAATTTCTTCAGCAGGATCGGAGATTGGTTGTACGTGAAAACAATGATATATGCAGGCAGGATAAACCGAAGGTTGAGAAACAACGTAAGTATGACTAATTCATCCTACTATTTTGGTATAATTAATACACTCAAAGCTCTTAAATTTTTATTCTGTTTGGTGGCAGGTACCTAATTGAGAGTGTTTTCTTGTCATGCTCCATCAGAGAAAGGAATTTGATGAGCATTTCAGAGTTTCAGATTTGCTCCTAAATTGTACTGCAAAAAATCTCATAGAATAGCCTAATTATGGACAATGTTCTGTAATCAAACTCTCCTGATTTTCTGCATATATATGTTTGTATTCTGTTTTATTAATATATATTTCATCCATGTCCTGTAAAGTTTTTAGAAGAAGAAATTTTTGCCATATTTAGGAAGACATGTTTGTGTATCAGAAATTGTTAGTTGGTATTATTGCAAGTTGGGACATAGACGGCGTCGCTAGGAATTTAGCAGCGGATCAATTGGCCAGGAACATTTGAAAACTCTAATTTTCAATGTTTGTGTATCAGAAGATAGTGATGTTTGATGATATGATTGCGAAGATGAGGAGGTGTTTGTGCATCAGAAGATAGTGATGATATGATACACAAACATTGAAAATTACAAATGGATTATCAAAATTTTCAGTCGGTTTATATTGAAGATGATACTGAAGTAGCCTTTGGAGTCAGAATAGCTTATGCTCAGTTTATATGCGGGAGAAATACTTTTCAAAATCTTACCCCTTGATCGGACAGTGTGTTAAGCGCAATTCCAGGCCCTGGAGGCGTCTTTGTCTGATAAGGTAGCAATGCGAGCATATGGCGTGGACTATTGGAAAAGGAAACCATTCATTTTGGTGTGATAGGTGGCGCTTGGGATTACAGATTTAAGGAAACTAATGCCGGCTCAAGTTACCGATCTTCAGTTGCGTGATGTTTGCATGCCACAATGCTGGAACTTGGAGCCAATTGCAGGGATAGTTAGCCACGAGATAGTTGAACAGATTGCTCAGGTCCCCATTTTGCCGCTGGAACAAGACAAGCTGATATGGACAGCTGATATTGCACGAGCTTTTACAATAAATTCTGCTTGGGGCCTACTGAGGAAGAAAAGGGGATCTTCAACTCCCCTAAAATCAGTGCAATCAGCAAACTTAACTCCGAGATACAAATCTTCATTTGGAGTATTTTGCACGATTGGCTCCCGCTGGATAACATAGAGATCGTTCTAAAAGGATGGATAGCGCCGTCCCCCTTCAACTCTAATAGGCACGTACGGATAGTCGTACACATCCTGATAATTTGGTACATTTGGCTAGAGCTTAATTGTGAAAAACAATCAAGGTGGTTCTTTCACCACATACACGCGATTAGGAGGGTTCACGAACATGTATCTAACTTGGGCCGCATGAAATGTATCCCACATGAATGGTGAAAATACGACGTCCGCCTTGCAAAGAACTTCAGCGTCGCTCTGGAGGGACCGAAACAGAAAAGAGCTTGGATTGTCAAATGGATAAGGGCTCGTGTGGGATTGTTAAAACTCGATACGGATGGATCTTCGAGAGGAAATCCTGGTTTAGCAGGAATCGTTGTCTGATACGAGACTCGCATGGGCAAGTCTTAGCTGCCTACAACATCAGTCAGGCTACTAACACCATTGAAGGAGTCTTGGCGAATCTTGGTTGGCAACATGAGGAGTCTTGGCTTTTCCTGAGGAACTGATGCTCAACGAACTCAGGGGAGTTATAACTCGATTGCATCTCTCGGAGAATCCAATTGAGTAATACTTGTGATCATCAAAGTTCAAGAAACAGAGTTCTCTCAGGCATTTTGTCGAACACTTTCTTTCCTGACTCCAAATCACAAATCACTATACCTTCTGCTCCCATATCAATCAGCGCATATTCCCGCGTATTCTCGATTCCAATTTCCAACACTCTCGAATTGTCGTACATAAGCAAATTTCATTAGGCCATTACCTAAACCTCACATTTCGATGGGCTTGTAAAATGGAACAAGAAAGAGACTAGACAATTAATCATTTCCACAATGTACATCCAAAGACTTGACTTGAGAGTCCTCTGAAATTACAGATTTAGGTAATTATATTTTTATCTGAAACAAGAAACTCGGCTAAATTACTATTTTAGTACATTAATGAGGGACGGTCCATCAATTTAATTTCCCATTGAATGTGTCGTGAAGACTTTAAGAGAATCGGGTTTCTATCAACTGGTTAGTGGTTTGGATCATCAAAGGAAGAAGCCGAAAGAGAGAATTAAAATAATATCTCCATGTATGTTCCCACTCTCCGGTTGTAGGAAGGCCTGGAAATACTTTGCAATATAGCCCAAGCCCATTAATTCCAATTATTTTTGGAACATAATAGTATCTATGGCCCGTAAAGAAATGTGAGTGGAGGGTTACAAAACTTTGAAAAAGGTCGAGTTAGTGGGTGATTTATTCTGACCGCACCTTATTCGGAGATTGGGGGGAATATATGCAGAACGTGGGAGAAGAGATTGGGAACACAAGGCCACGAAACCGCAGAAACACAACACAGTTGACTCACAGAAAAGACGCAGCAGGAACACCATCGTCGGGAGTTTTCTTTCTTCCTTTTCTTATTTTATACTGACCTTGAAACTTTTGTTTCGTTTCATTATGAATCGCTAGTTATATTTTAGTTGGAAATTTCCAAACATTATGCTAGACTTGTGAGATTAATCTATTTGAATTACTTGGTTAATGCTATTCGTATTGCTTCCGTTTTCTTGTTATTGTTTGTTAATTAGTTCTTTAATTATGCTAAAATCTTAAATTATTAATTTGCATATAACTATCTAATTCGTTTGGCATTGTTAGCTAAATAAATTAGAATCTGTAATCGACATTAGGATTATTGAACATCCAACGAATTTTTATCTGATCAACAAAAGAGTACTACATGATCTGGAACATCAACTGGAACAAAACATTCCAGCATTCAAAGTGATAAAAGCATGATATCATCTTCCACGCTTGCATCTTTGTTGGTCAAAACAAAAAGAGCCGTTAGTGGATAAGTGGAGCTACCCAAACACAATTTTGATCCATCCTAAAACTCACTCTCTCTCTCCTTCATATGGGTCTATTGAGGAAAAAGGAGAAAGAGCCATTATGCCTTGGGAGATCAGCCAATCCAAGATTCAATGGGTGCAATGGTCACATTTTGGAGTTCACAAAAGGAGATCAAGAGCAACAAATCTAACTGACTTTTCATTGCTTTGTTTGCTACTTCTTTCTTCTGTTAACACCTAGAGTTGGTTCTATTGGTGGGTTGTTTTGCATCGAGCTTGGAGTCCTAAAGCTTGTCTAGTGAACTACTCCATGGTTGTTTTGTTCTGAGGACATCTTCATTTGTTGTATCTTTGTAATCTCTCCTTATATATTATTGACCCTTTCAAAATCCTAAGTCTAAACAACTTAGGTAGAGGATTAATCTCAAATGTTCATGTTTTCACAACCGATGGGGCCAAACCTCCCTAAATCTTAAGTCTCTTGTTCCTACATTTCTTTATCTTGCTTGAGACTTGTGTTGCTCAAAGTTTGAGCTAGTGATTTGATCATAACTGTGCAACAATCTGGTATATTGAATTAGCTCTTGTTGAGCTTCTGGTCTTTATGATCTTTGTGTGAATGAAATCTTGGTTAAAGGCTAAAGATACATTGAACAAACTTTCGTTCACCAAGTATTGATGTTGTGATAGCTTGAAAGAATCCACTAACTGGTACAAAAGTTGTACCACTGGTATTAACAGACTTGTGATTATAAAGTATGAAGCTTTGACTTGATTGATTCAAAGCTTTAATCTGCAAAATACTTGGCTTGTGGAAAACAAAGATCGGTACTTAACTTGCTATCAAGATCTTGATCTTGAAACATCATCAATATCTATTCAAGCTGAACTTATTGTAAACTGGTTCAACAACTTTACCACTTTGATACGGCTGCTTGAACTTATCTGCTCAGACCTCTGATTAATTGGCTCAAACATGTATTGAGATTATCTGATTTATATATATGAGTAGTTGGTTTTATTGATTGAGCTACAAAATCCTTCAAAGTGTTGCGCGGAAAATCTCATCTAAATCAATTCACCCCCCTCTTGATTTCTAACGAAGATATAATGCTTGTCTGATTTCGTGTCAAGGAGTTTGTGGTCTAATTGACTAAAGCATGAATCTATGCATAATTGGTTAGGATTAGTATTTCTTTGGTTCTCAAAGCTGTTAATTGATTGAATCTTGGAAAGAGTCTCGAAAAGGTTAACGGTTAATTAGGGAGTAATTTTTAGGAGTTTCTTTTATTACTCTAAACCTAAGAGAAAACGAGGAAGCCAGAGGAAGTTGGCGACTATAGCTAATCTAGCATTCAACCAAAGAAAATCTTAAGTTGATGATCATAGTCTATGCATGATTATAAATTCCCCAACTATTTGTTATCTATTGAATTACTTGAATTTAATTTGAATTTTAGTTTATTTTGATTAGTACTAGTTAATCGAATTACTTGAATTTGATTTGAATTATAGTTTATTTTAATTAGTACTAGTTAATCATTTCGTTTATTTGTTAGCATAATTAAAAATCTCAAACACCTCCCCCCCAATTATTTGTTTTCGTTCCTTAATTGGTTTAATAAAAAGTTACAAATTCGTTCAATTTTCATGGATTCGACCCCTTTTTACCATTAATTGTATTCGATACATGAAATTTATTTTTGGTGGCTTCGACACCCATCATTAATTAAAATTAGATTCGATCTATTAAATAGTTAATTACATAAGTTTTTTTTTTCTTTTTATCTCTCAGTATTTTCCCCCACTCAATTGAGTGAAGGACTAATCTCCTGGGATAGCTGATGGCGCTTATTGCCGGGACTCCTCCCAACGTAGTTTTTTACATCCACAAGGTTCGAACCCGAGACCTTGCTTAAGTGAACTCAAGCCCCTATACACTTGAGTCAACAACCCGTTGGTATTACATAAGTATAATTACAAGATATATAACATAATTTATACTGTGTTATATATTATTTATAATACATGTATAATCCTTACTAAATTTTGTATCATAATATGTATTAATAATATATTATTTTACGATGATACATTAAACCATATAATATAATATACTAGTACAAAAATATATTCAAAAAATATTCATACAAATATTTGATATAAATAAATATCATATACCATAATAACTTATTAATAACATAAGTATATGTCTTAATAAAATATTAATTAATAATTTGTATTGTGTAAGTACATCATTTATAATTTATTATAATATAATTAATAATATTCATACATAATCTAAATATCAAGTATATATATTAATGATTATAATTATATTAGTATACTATGTAGTCGTTTACTTCCATATATTAGGATAGGTGAGTTATTTTACAATTCATAATAAATTGTTTACTTTAATTAGTGGGGGCCTTAATTTAAAACCAAGCCCTAGAGATTTGTTAGAATAAGTATGAGATATTAGCAACGTGAAATTGTCGTTGTTAATTAACCCATTTCTTGCCAACTTTGCAAAAAGATATTATTGACCCTACTTATAAAAAGATAAATTCAATTAGGAATTAGGAAAGAGAGAAAATTGAGATTTTACAAGTAGTCTAATGAAAACAACCCAACATTGTAAACAAGTGCTATAAAATTAGGCTGTCAGCAAACCACAAACAATTAATGTAAACAAGTCCTTTTTTGTCTTTTGGGCAATTTACTCAATTTCAATATTTTACTAACCACAACCTATTGGATTACTCTCAACTAAAGTAAACGACTTCTAAGTATTAGTATATATCATCAAGACCCCAATAAATTTAAAATTTTAAAAATATAAGAAAATAACTATTATTATGATTTGGATTCTAGTAAAATTTATCAAATTTGTGAGGAAAAATATAATCACTAAAGAATCTAATAAAAAGTAAATCAAGAATTTATAACAAAATCAAAAGTAGAATTCACACTAACATAACATACATGTATATTATATCATAACCTTTTATGTTTCTCTTTGCTTCTCGGTATTGTTTTCCTCTTTTCTTTTCTTTTTTTATCCTTTTTTTCTTTTTCTCTCTAAACATCGTAAAGTTATTAAGAAGACCAACCTATTGTGTGAATAGGAATTACTTGAACATGCATTGCTTGAACACTAAATTTTATATTATAAAATAACTTTACTTTATAAAATTCTTTGTGTATTGTGTAGCTAGTGTTGCATTTTAGTATATCTAATTAGTAATCGTTAACACTATTTATATAATCTATAATGGGCAACAAAAATAACTGTAAAAGAATTAAGTGACCAAAATATCATTTTTGGAAAATTAAGGATCAACTATAAATAAATTAAATTAAAAAAAAACTCTAAACAAAATACATAATAGTCAAATATTACGGCTAAGCTAATAACTAATCTAATAGTCGTGATTTGTTTGTATAAAAATCTATTTCTTACGAACGGTTAGAAAAGAATTTTCCTAATTTAAATTCCCTCAAGGAATATATCTGATGGGCCCTAAATATGCTCGAATCTCCACCGTCCACGTGGCATAACCGCGGAGGACTTCCATTATGACCCAGCGACGGACTTTATGGAATGCTCGGGTATTCAAAGCTCGCGGCTCTAGCCCAACCCCAATCCTCGCAGCTGATCTTCCCATAAGGGCTGCCCCCTAGCGGAACCACACCCTCGTGTGAGTCAACCTTCGAGCCTTCAGCGTCCTCATGCTCGAAGGTTATATGAGCTTCTCATCGCTCGCGGGAATAACCTCATAACCGCTGATGATACAATAGCTGGGCGTAACTACCTAAAAGGTGAAAGGGACGTGTGCCCATCGTTGTCAAGCCCTCTTGCTTTGACACGCGTCTAGGGCAACACTATTTCAGGACCACACCGACAATATTACCTGACTACCCTCACCCTAAAATTAGAAATAGAATGATACGCATACTCCTTCCTCAAGCAATCTTTATCTGCAACAT
>JBBMKE010375924.1:0-12964 GCA_037834125.1 Lippia alba | reverse complement strand
AGGAGTCCTTGCTAGGCTAGGATTTTCTTCCCTTTAGGGAAGTTACAAATAAAAGAGAGAAAAAAGGGGGTAGTTGGTGCCTATCCTCTACCCCATTATCCGGTTGCACGTTCGAATTTAAATACCCTTGGGGGAGAGAATTTGGGAATGGTATAACCACCAGGTCTTATCTTGACTTGTGGGACCCAGTGATTGATGGGGTCTCAGTTTGCAAGATTTCTTTAGGAATCCACCGCATGGGCCTTTCTCTGTTAGAAATACAGAAAACCACATTCGGACGCCTCCTCGGTAGTAAGTCTTCTGTTTTGGGCTCGTGCTGGCGACCCATCAATTATTGGCTTTTCTTTTTGCCGGACTGTGGTGGGCTGGCCCAGGGGTTTATGCATTTCCGTATCCATGAAGGCATACACTAGTGGGCCGTGGTCCATAGTCTCAGAAATGGGGCGTATCATCACTCCCCCCTACTCTATTAGTCGAAAGTGACACTTTAGACTGAGAGAGTAGAAGAAGAAATTGCCTCTAATCTGGCGTTAGCAGCCTCCTCCTTTTTTTTGGCGATGCAATGCTTTTATTCCGCGACTTTAGGCTTGCTTCTTTTGAATATTTAATTGCTTTATTTGTGTTGTTGAGGTTCACCTTATTTGAGGTAGGTTCATTTTGCTGCTTCCTCTTATCGGGGTATGAAACTGCCCTTGAGGAGGATGGAATCCCTTCAGGTGGGCCTGCTGTTTCTTTGAAAATACTTGCGTGCTTTCATTTGTGTTACTTAGGATTGTTTGATTTGTGTGCTTGCGTGGATGCTAACTAGAAGTTTTTTTTTTCCGCATTGGTATTTGTTGGTTGATGTGTTCTGAGGACCATGAGTTGCTTTGTCAACTTGTTTCTTATGTTATGATAGGTGAGGACCTTCGTTAATGAGGATGCTGCTTAGGAGTCCATCCTTGGGTTGTCTGCTAGGCTCCGGTTTCCTGACTACTCAATCTCACTTATTGTTTGGGACACCCTTTTTTTGTGTCTCCTCTTTTTACATGCTTCTTTGGGCAAGAGTCTGGGAGGTCAGAAGAGCAGTCATCCTACTGACGATATTTTCTTCGATGACTTCTTTTGAGGGGATGCTTGTGTCTTCTAGGGTGAGTTAAAATTATGTTGGATGGTTTTTATTTCTAGGAAGTTCTCCAGACTAGCCACCTCTTGGAGCTTCCAAAACTTCCTCGTCTGCGCTTATAGAGGGATGAGATAATGACTTAAAAGATGGAAGCGAGCATGCAAAGTGGGTCAGGCAGGAATTCATGGCCTCCTCGGATTTCTCAGGCATTATGCTTCAGAGACTGGCCTCCTTATTCCGCTATGGATTCTAGACATGTGTTGTGCAAGTTGTTCCCGATGGTTTTTGAGGTGGTGACTTGCTAAGTGATGAGGCGGCCCTAGAGTTTACTCTAGGATCGGCTGGTTTGCTTGATTTTCTGAATCTGCAATTTTCTTGAATGTTTGGTTTGGTTTTCTCGGGTAAGAATCCAAAAGGATAGAAGGATGGTCTTTATGGAAAAATGAGCGTTCCTTCCCTCTCATTGCCGGTCTTCGGTCTGCTAAGCCCTTCTGCGGGATTTGAGGTGACCCCAATGATTTCAGCAGTTCAACAAGTTATCCCTACAATCGAGACCAACTCAAAAGATGACGTTGTAAAGAGGGGTGGAATTCTTTCGACGCTCCTGCTCCCTGGATTGCTCCATTTGATGTCTGCTGTCTTAGGCCATTTCTTTGAAACTTTTGAATTGCTGAATTACGCTTTTTTTATGGATTATCTCACTTGTATGTCTTCCTTTCTTTTTCTAATATTTTAAAGATAATATGAAAGCTTAGTATGAGACTATGTACCTTCTGATCGTTTGATGCTTTGAACATAATTTTGATGATTTCCTTATAGGAGGTTGCTTTCTTTATGAGACAATATGTGCGATAATACACCTTCTTTGTTTAGCTTGTCCTTTTGGACATAGTAGACGATTTTCTGTGGTTTCTTCAGTAAAGAGACAACAATACGGCTTTTATTTTTCTTTTGTTGGACTTATGTTAAAACCATAGTCTTTTTATTATTGACGGTCTTGTAAAGTGGTATAGGGGGCGCCCTGAATTCCGTAATAGGAAGGAGTGATGTAGCCAAGGACTCCTGTAGATAGCTGACTTTCTGAATTCTTTAATAAGAAGGATTGCTGGAGCTAAGGACTCCTGTAGGTAGATGACTTTTCGAGTTTCGTAGTAGAAGAATAATGATATAACCTGAAAATCCTGTAGAAGAGCATAGATGACATTCAGAATTCCATAATATGAGGGTGGTTCAGAAATCTTGTAGACGAGTATAGATGGCATTCAAAATTCCTTGAAAAGACTTGATGACACTGTTTAGTTTCTATTAGAGGGCCGCGATGGCCACTTGAATTTTTTATTTTGGGGCGGTTGTGTAATGTGTTGCTTTTCAAGGGTGTTTACCCTATATAAATGAATATCGTAAGAAGGGTGTTCGTCTTTTTAATTTGGTAAGGTGATTTTGACTTCGATAGGGCGACTTTGGCCCTTTGCACTTTGTAAGAGGACATTCGTCCCTTAAATTTCACAATAGCACGTTCGTCCATTAAATATTTACAATAGGATGTTCGTCCCTTAGATTTTATAATAGGATGTTCGTCCCTTGAGTTTTATACTAGGACATTCGTCCCTTAAGGAATGAGCTTATCGAACCTATATGCCATCTTTAGAGGGTTGCGCCATCCTCTTTAGTGCCTGAGGAAACACAATTTATATGCCTGCTCGAGCAGTTATAAAGGAAGAAGACTCGCAAAAAATGATTGGTATTATCATACTTGATTTGTATTCGTTTAAAGATTCAGATAAGCGAAAATGATGGGCAATCGTACGATGAGATAAATGCATAATGGAGTGAAAACATAATAAAGTCATGAGAAGGACAACAAGCAAATTAGCCTGATATAAAGTAATGAGAGATAAATTATGTAAACTTTACTTGACAAGGCATAGTGAAGCCTCCTAGGTGAAGAACCTCTTCGAGTTTAGTATATTTCAAAAATGTCGTAACTCTTACGTCCTTCTTTCTAGGATAGACATCGTGGTAATGGAGGTGAAAACCTCTTGTATAAGCTTCTTTGTTCCTCTGTATAATTAGAGTTCTTGTTGCGGATGTGCACGACTTCCATTATTTATAGCTTTGTATTGGAATGGGGTTGTGTACTTGAATTTGTCACTCTCGGGGTTTATCAACCACACTCTAGGCTTGCTTCCTGTCTGAGTCATTGATCTGTCTGCGTGCAATATCCATGGGATTCCTTCCTCCGCAGGAAACACAGTTGTTGTTCCATTCACTAAAATGAACGGTGTTTTCCTATTGTGACACTTGGGGTAGTTCTTTGTGCCCACCGGTCAGAAGGTAGTTATCCTGGCTATAGTCTTCAAGCTTGTCCCATTCTGATTTTGAGTCATTACAGGAAGTCATGATTTATGGCTTCCTCTTGCACGTTTGTTGGACAATCAATGGCTAGGCCTACTTGTGAGGTAAAGGTGCATTCCTCTGACATTGTAATACGAAATTCTTGGCTTCTGCTTTTAGAGTGGTCCTGAACTGGCATGCTCTCTCATGTGCTCCCTGTAGTATTTGGTGTCCTTCATCTTGGGATAAACACTGTGGCAATGACAATGTGAATGACTTCTTGTATAGGCTTTCTTGTTTTGGTAAGCATTTAGAGGCCTTGCAGAGCCTCCTCTCGATTATTGGGTAGCTCCTACTTCCAGACATATGTGATTTCTTCATCAAGCCATTTTGTAAGTCTAGAGTAAGTACTTCCTCCTCCTCATGACATGTTTTTGGAGATGTTAGGATGATAATCCTCCTGATATGACATTCTTCAAGGAAACTTGTTAGCTTCGCGAGATAGTCTACTTTTCGATTCTCCTCTATTGGGTTTTGATTTATATGGAAACTTGATGGTTCCATCTCCATTTCTTTTATTTTCTTCAAGCATTTGACCATCCTCTCGTCCTTGGCTTCGTATTGGCCTCCTACTTGAGATGACACCACTTGAGAGTTGGAGTATACGACTAGGCTCCTTGCTTCAGCCTCCAGTGATAATTTCCTTCCGGCCATCAACACTTCATATTCAGATTCATTATTTGAGGCTTTGAACTCGAATCGGACTGCAAACTCGAATTCGTCGCCTGCTGGGCTGATCAGCACTGCTCCTATTTTGCTTCCTGCTTGAGAGGGAAACCCATCTACATGTAGGAGCCAAGGGTGTGCTTCCTCCGCTGGGGTCATGTCCACCTCAGAGATAAAGTTCGCTAAAAGCTTGGGTTTTTAGTTGTTTTCTTTCTTCCTTAGGAAGACTGCACAGACGGTTTGCTGTGTTGCGGATAGATTGATGTGCATCGGTTCCCCAGGAAGTGGTTTTATTAGAAGTGATATGCCTGCTAACTATTTCCTGGGTTCCTTGCAGGTGTCCTTAAATTTTTTGTTCCATTTGTACTTTAAAGAACAGGGGGCTTCTGTGTGCAAGGCGAAATATGAAGAGTCCTGACAGTGCGATCCTTCCTGTTAGTCTTTGAATGTCATCAGCGGTGGAGTGTGTCCCCATGTTTAGAATAGATTGGATCTTCATTAGATTGCCCTTTATTCTTTTTTCAGTCACAATGTATCCTGGAATGCTTCCACGAGCTTCGGTATGGGGTGTTTCATCCATTTGCTTTTCATCCGTATGGCATCCAAGTATATTTTCGTGTTGTTTACAATTTGATTATTGAACCCCTTATTTGTTGAGGTGATGCGTCTAGCTCTTTTTGGTCCTTAGGACCCAATTGGATTTGGTAGTATCCCTAGGTCATTTAAGCCAGGCTGAGCAACTCACACCATGAAGTGGAATCCACTAATCGTCAATCCTAGGCAGCGGGTAGGAATCTTGAGATTGAGCCTTCTCAATTTTTGTGAATCCCCATCAGCGGGGCTTCTTGATATCATCTAGACCATCCCCTTGTATGTTGGGTTTCTTTCTCTTTAAGAAACAATTCGATTGGTTAGGTTTTCTTTTGGGCTCTTCTACGGAAATTGTTGGCAAGGCTTCCTTATAACTGTTACTGCTTGACGCCGTGGCATCTTCTCAGGTTTGCATCAGATTTCAGTAGCCAAATTTTGTGTGACAGGATGAGCGGGTTTGCTGGTGCTCCATCATCGTGAGCCTTTTAGTTGATATGGAGAATGTCATGTGGTGTTTTCTCCCTCTGCGTGCTCTGCATTGTTCGCGCTCATTTCCCCACTCGTTTTCTTGTAGTTGAGTGTAGTTGGTTACATGTTGCTCGGGGTCTTCTATTCCATCATATTTGGATTGGTTTGCTCTCCTGAAGTTTGCTGGCAGTTTATCATGTAGGATGCGCTTGTTGAATGGCAGGCCCCTCTAGGGGTTTGATTGCCTTCCTGCATCCCTCACCTAACTTTTTTGAGTTTGTGTTGTAGCCTAATGACCCCTTCTCAACATTTGGCCTCCTATTTGTGTCCTTCCTGTATTAAGGCCAACGTTTTTAAAATGGGGGGATGCTCCTCGCAAGGTAGGGCTGGACGCCATCCTTGCGGTAGAGATTTGAAATTCCACGCTCTGTGTAGTAGGTGTTAGCAAGTTTGGATGACCAGTAACAATCATTCCTGTCTACGGGATGAGAGCGGGTTCATCTCCAACGAGGTTGGCTGTCAGAGCAGGTTCAGTCGCTTCTGATATAGAAATTTTTGTAGGTTCGTCTCCAACACGGTTGTTGGTTCTGACTGATTTGGTTGCTCTAGGAGTGGGTATCCTAGCGGGTCCGACTCAAGCGTGGTTGGCTGTCGGGGCTGGTTTAGTAGCTCCCGGTATAGGAATGCTTGCAGATTTGCTTCCAGCTATGATGGATGTCAAAATGGATTAGGTAGTTCCTCGGATGGGGGTTCTTACAGATTTTGTCCTGGTATTGTCACCAGACATAGGCACTGTTCTAGCGTTTCTTGAGCTGGTTGAAGCTTCGGCATCATTTCTTCCTCCAAGTGTCCGTATTGCATGCGCAGGAGCAAAGCGAAGGCTTTCTGATGCTTCGGCATCCTGGGCCCTTTAGCTGCTGTCTAGGACGTCTTGTCGTCCTTTCTCTCCCTGGGCTGGTCGTATTTCTGTTGAATCATTTACTAAAGGTGTTTCTTGTGTATGGAATTTGGAGGACACCTCGATGTTGAGCTTTCTCCTGGGTGCGAGGCTAGGTTTTTCTTTACGGTGGATTGCATTTCGTGATTTAGGGTCGTCCCGGTGTGATTACTTCTCCGACCACATTTAGGACTTCTTCTCGCATGAGTGCAAAAAAAATTATGTTGTCTTCTGGTTAGGTCGTCTCATGACAGTCGGGCTTCTCCTATAGGTCAGGATGCTCCTCGCAAAGCAAAGCTGGAAGCCATCCTAGGGTAGATAATTGTATACGCACACTTGCTGTGCTAGGCATTGGAAAGCCTGGATAACTAGTTGCAAGCACTCTTGGATGTGGGATCACTATAGATCCTCCTCCGATGGGGTTGGTTACGTTGTTGTTCCTGGAGCCGGAATCTCAGCAGGTCAAAAAATAAGGTTAATTGTTAATTCATGAATTTTCTGAATTTTGACTTCAATAAGAAATAAAGTTCCAACATGAATAGAAACAGTTTGCAAATCATAGATATTGACGTCACGCAGAACATGCTAATTCCGTTTTCATTTCATTTTTTTTATTGAATAGTTTGGAAAGAATTTACCGCCTCGTGATATTTATCAAACAGTAATGTCAAAAACTGCTCCACATATTGTAATCATCGAAACGAATAAGAGTAAGAGTGATGATAACTTATCTTGCAAACTTGATATTCATAATGCGAGAATATATCATCCATTGCCTTCTCACGGCTTAGCTCGATTTAATCGATTTCCCACAGACGGCGCCAAATGATGCGTTCAAAAAAATGCATCACCTTATTTGTAAGGTAATTCGAGTTGTTGGAATTGTAATGCCTGCAAAATATTAGTGGATAAAGGAAAAAGAGATTAAGAGATATGTAATGGCGTAATAATAAACAAAATAACTGAGAAAAGTAATTTAGAGATTAAGAGAAGTTAGATTTATCATTCTTCTGGAGAATAAGCAAATTTCTACTAACAATTAGAGATAAGAGAGAGAGAGAGAGTTTTATTGATATCAAAGATCATCTGAATACAATAGGGTTTCTCTATTTAAGAGTCCTTGCTAGGCTAGGGTTTCCTTCCCTTTAGGGAAGTTACAAATAAAAGAGAGAAAAAAGGGGTAGTTGGTGCCTATCCTCTACCCCACCATCCGGTTGCACGTTCGAATTTGAATACCCTTGGGGAAGAGAATTTGGGGATGGTATAATCACCAGGTCTTATCTTGACTTATGGGACCCAGTGATTGATGGGGTCTCAGTTTGCAAGACTTCTTTAGGAATCCACCGCAGGGGCCTTTCTCTGTTAGAAATACAGGAAACCACATTCGGACGCCTTCTCAGTAGTAAGTCTTCTGTTTTGGGCTCCTGCTGGCGACCCATCAATTATGGGCTTTACTCTTTGCCGGACTGTGGTGGGCTGGCCTAGGGGTTTATGCCCTTCTGTATCCATGAAGGCATGCACTAATGGGCCGTGGTCCATAGTCTCAGAAATGGGGCGTATCAAAGATATATTTTATCAGTTTTTTAATATAATTATTGAATTAATATAAAAATAAAATAAAAGCATAAAATATCAAACATTATCTTTAAAAAAAAGTCCAAAAGAAAAGAAAAATAATTTAAATAAGATGAGAGAAAAGAAAAGATAAAAGAAAAATGTAAGAGAAGAAAACGGATAAAAGATAAACAAATAGAAAAGAAGAAAGAAAATTGTAAGATAAGAAAACCGACTGATAAAAAATAAATAAATAGAAAAAAACAAAAAGATGACACCTAAAGACTCTCGCGAGATAGTATAGATTATCCGTTAATACTTCCAATAGAAATTATATAAAAATTAATTACGATATCTTAAAATTCAAAAAAGAATTTTATTTAGCCAACATTAAAGTTACTAATCACTTTTTTTCACATGAATCCGGACAGATTAACTTCATTGGAAGATCTCAACCCAATCCGGTTTCTAAATCCGAACTCATCGGATGATCTCAAGTCTCAACCCGACCCAACTTATACCAGTAAAAATAAACATAACCTAAAGCAAGAATTTGAAGGATTTGTTGGTGCCAATTTCTTCTCTGGGTTTATCAACGCGCATTAAAAACAAAAAGAACTTCAAGCAAGGATTTCAAGCATTTCTTTGTGACAATTTCAAGCAAGGATTTCAAGCATTTCTTCATGACAATTTCTTCTCTCTGGGTTGATCAAAGATAGGCTCTGTAAGCAACTTCTTGTGACCATTTTGGATTTTTAACATGTACTTTGATCGACACACTAGTACCAACTTTGCCGTGATCTCGTTGGATTTTTTAACGTGTAATGCATTAATAGATTTCCGTTGATCAATGCAGATTTCCATGAACACTGTACTTAGTAGATTTCCGTTTCCGTTGATCAATGCAGATTTCCATGAACACTGTACATGTTTGCTGTTGATGATTTTTTCTTAGTTTCTTACCTATTATTTGGGGTTTGTTGAATTTTTCTCAATTGGGATTTTTCAATGCACTTCTTGAAATTTTCTGGATTTATATTCTCAATTGGGATTTCTCAATGCACTTCTTGAAATTTTTTGGGATTTTTTTTATGCTTTCTTTATATTTTCTGATTTCACGTTTACAGTTGGGATTTCTCTATGAACTTATTGAATTTTTCTGGGACTTTCACTTCTTGAAATTTTCTGGGCGGGGATTTCTCGATGCTTTCTGGGAATTCTCCTGAATTTTTCTGGGACTTTCACTTCTTGAAATTTTCTTGGCGGGGATTCCTTGATGCTTTTTCTAGTTTTTCTTTAGGCTGAAACTTGTTGATTTGTGGATTTACACATACATTCAGCTAATTTGTAGAATCCCTTGATGCTTTCTGCTGTAGAATCCCCTGATGCCTGAATCTGTAGAATCCCCTGATGCTTTCTGGATTTCTGTATATGCCTTCTTTAGTTTTTCTTTAGGCTGAAACTTATAGACTTGTGGATTTATACATATACATTCAACTAATCTGTAGAAGAATGCTTGCTTAGATTCCTGCCATTGTAGGCTGAATGCTAGCTAATATATCCGTAGAAGAATGCTTGCTTAAATTCCTGCCATTGTAGGCTAGATTTTTGCATTCCAAAAACTTTGTAGATGTACATTCAGCTTAATACGTTTAGGGTTGTAATCCAAAATCATCAAGTAAATATACAAAGGCTTTTGGATTCCTTGCAAACTATTCATGATTTCGAAGTTCCTAGGCTTGCGAACTATTCATGATTTCGAAGTTCCTAGGGTACTTACTGAAATGGTTTTGGGATGGAGTTTGCCACAAGAAGGGTGCTTGTGGTTTTGGGATGCAGTTACTTGCCACGAGAAGGGTGCTTGTGGATTTAAAATGGATATTGAAAGGTTCTAGGGGACTTACTGAGATGGTTTTGGGGTGGAGTTACTTTCCACGAGAAGGGTGCTTGTGCTTGTGGATTTAAAATGGATATTGAAAAGGTTCTAGGGACTTACTATGGATTTAAAATCGATATCGAGAAGGTTCTATGCTGAAAGGGATTTACAAAATGTTGAATTTTATCTAATCTAGCAGCTATGCTTTATTTTGTAGATGGAAAACCAGTTTATCGCAGTTCCAGAGGCGGAAATGAATGCACACACACGGGCACTTGCACAATGGAAATGTATGCAATGCAGATGCTACATCTTAGGTCCAGCCACGTTCCCAGATTAGCAGCACGACAACGCCAATATCTACGTCAGGCTGCTCAGCGCGAGGAAGAAGGGCAACAAGGTGGAGTAGGAAGAAGAGAACAATGAACTGAGAGCATGAAGAAGAACAATGAACAGATGTTACAGTTTGTACTTTTCTGAAATTTAGGCATGGATTGAGATATTTAGGGAAAAAGTTTTGGATGATACAGTTTGTACATTTCTGAAATTTAGGCATGGTTCGAGACATTTAGGGAAAAAAATTTGGATGATAAAAAATGGTTCGATGGATTAAATTTTTTTGGACCAACTCTGCCTACTCTTATTTTGTTTGATGGATTAGATCACTTGAAAAGAATTAAGAGTTTTTTGGACCAACTCTGCCTACTCTTATTTTGTTGACTTGTTAAATGCATGTTTCAAATACAATCCACAACTTTGTTTAAGTAGTCACGAAAGCAGACCTGACATGATATCAACAATTACAGTGAACTTAATTATCCGACATGATATCAACATTTACAATAAACAAATGGATAGAGTAACATACAGTACAGGAAATCTAGTCGCACATATACTCACTTGTTTATACAATCAGCTAAAATCTAGTCGCACATATACTTACTTGTTTATGCAATCAGCTAATTAGTGAGCACCAGTGAGCCATTGCTAAGCTTGCATATCGCCAAGAAAGAAATCAACCATTTGCTAAGTTGCATACTGCCAAGAAAGAATTCACCATTTGCTATCTTGGTAGGAAGGCCAAGGAACTCAAAGATCTAGATCTAAATATTGAGTGTTATTAAAACATCGAGTGTGTTAATACTCAAATCGAGATCCAGCAAAAGAAAAGGTTGAAAAAGTTGGATATAGAAGATGGATTAGGGAAAGAGAGGAACAGAACTGAAGATGGATCAGGGATAGATCTGAAATCAGGCAAAAGAAAAAGTCGAAACAATCAAGGTGTACGCCAGAATCTGCACCCCTTTTCCCACATCTCCCCTTTCTTGATTCTAAGTATCATCAAACACTGCTCTCTCTCTCTGTACAAAGGATGCGGCCAACGGTACGAGAAAGGTTTGGGGAGATGCAAAGATAGATAGATAGATAGAGAGAGAGAAGAAAATTAGGGTACAAATCTAAGGGGTCTGACTTAAAACAGAATCTAAAATTTTTACTTTTTAATATTTTTCTTTTTTTCCTTCTTTTCATATTCGATTTTCCGAAATTCCATTCATTTGTTATTTCAAATTTATAATTCGCGGACCAACTTAATTTTTTAATTCATTAATTTAACTTTCATACCTTACCGTATATTTTGATAGTATACAGATTCGACATGGTCAACATCAAGATCAGAGTATAATATATATATAATGAAGATCAGAGTATATATTATACAGATTCTAACAACAATGAAGGTTGTTCAAAACAAAATAAAAAGAACATTTAAGGCAGAAATATCTAAAAAGAAAGTGCCAATCCTGAACAAGAAATATCCACTCCCCCCCTCCCAAAACCCCACACAAAAAAAAAAGACTAAAACTAAAATTTCAAACCATAAATGAACCATCAGTAACAAAATCAAGTAAAAGAATTATGACCAAGCCTTAACCTAATCATCTTATATTTGATTGCTCGGAAATCTTCTTACAATCTCAACATACATGCAATTCAATTAAAAAAAAAGAAAGAAAGAAACCATCTTTATGGATGCACCATAAGTCATAACTACCACAAAAGGCAAGAATCAGATCCTCGTGTAAACCCTTCAACCTTTCTATCCAGCACTAAACAAAACCAGCATCATCTTGTTCCTCTTAATACACAAACATCTCAAATTCTCAATTATCACATTACAAGCCTCATTTCCATCACACCTTCAACTTTTCCAACAACGTCCTTAATGCTAGGCCTCTCTTCTCTCTGCTCCTTCAAATATACGGACGCTGTATCGCTAAACACAGAATCACCAAACTGGCCCTCACCCACCAACCTTTGATCCACAGTTTCTGTAGATAACCAAATCAACACTATCGCAACCACACACCAAGTCAATAACCTTCATTGAAGTCAACAGTTCCAACCGAAGCTATAATCATTTTTAACAGTTAAGAGATAATTTATATATATAATACTCGGGGTCTAACCATCCAAGTACCCCAAAGTCCCCCTGTGCACAAGCTGACACAACTTAGCCCAGGAGAAGCCAACCTCAAAAGCCCAAAATCTAAGAGTATTTGGTGATTTGACTCTACGGTAGACGGGATTATAAGAAGCTGAGTAAGATAAGCCAATGTTTCTGCAGTTTGTAAAGCAATTCACAAGCCCATGAGTTTTACCAGGTTCTTGATTGACGTGAGTCAATGGGAAGCTCTTTTATCATCAAAGCGGAGCATATTCACATAATAACTGTCATACACATTGGCAAAGGTATACTTCATAATGAAAATGAAAGCAACTAGATGCGTCATGTACATTTATAATTTTCCTAACCAAAAATCAAAATCATAAGGAGACATAAATCGATTATCCTTCAACAACTTTAACAGCAGATCTGCACCCAAAAAGTAAAGTAATATGATGTTATCAGCAACTTACACTAATGAAACCTGAAGATTGAAACAAAGAACAAATAGATATTGAAGAACAATACATACCCAAATGGGCTTTGCTTGATAGCTAGAAGCTCGACGTCAAACTGCACAGTGAATAGGTATGTTAGATTAAAGGCAAGGAAAATGTAATATACATATACCATTGGAATTACAAAATGCAGGAAACGGGAGTATGTCACAAACAACACTGAGTCATATACACTAGATAGCCAAAAGTTAAAGATACTCAGTTCAAGAAGTTTGGGTTATAAAGCCATATTATATACAAAGATTGACAAGAGTAATAATTTATGAACTTTTTAACTCATAAATACATGTTTAATTATTCATGTCTCTTTTTTCCATCTGATTTGTTTTCGTTACCTCTATAGTAGCATTTGGAGGAATTTCCTGCACCCCTTTATTGCCATAAGCTAGCTCAGGAGGAACTATCAGCA
>JBBMKE010375490.1:0-12966 GCA_037834125.1 Lippia alba | reverse complement strand
CACCTGAATGAAGTCCATGATCGAAAGCATCAGGAACAAGCATCCCAGAACGGATCTGATGGCGGATCCAAACAACCCTTTTTTGAGGAAATCCGGGTCGATATAGGTAGGCTTTATGCAGGTTGTTCGGGTCCATGTTGTTGATTAGGTTGATAGAGAGCTTGAGATTCTGAGCCAAGAGCGAGGAGAAGAGGAAAAAGATGAAGGAAACTACTTCGAAGGCGATGAGGCGGCGTACTGTTTCTTGGCCTGTGGTGCACTCGGGCCGGGTGGCGGTAGTAGCGGCTTCCGGGATGGTGAGGG
The DNA here is from genome assembly GCA_037834125.1 of Lippia alba. Taxonomy (NCBI): domain Eukaryota; kingdom Viridiplantae; phylum Streptophyta; class Magnoliopsida; order Lamiales; family Verbenaceae; genus Lippia; species Lippia alba. The sequence goes on along the minus strand of JBBMKE010375490.1, from coordinate 12,663 downwards.
AGAAACCGATGAAGATTTCCATGGTGAAGAGGGAGTTCACATTCACGATGCTGTCGAGGGCAGTTACTTAGGCGCTTGTTTTTACCATGCTGGCCGTTGTGGTGGCTGCCGCCGGGACAGCAGGCCGAGTGGTGGTTGATTGTAGTTCCGTACTGTGGCAAGAGCACAGTCATGTCACCCAATAATATTGGTTGATTATATTCAGTGATTCTTTCCTATAATCAAAACTTGTTAGACACTTACGAAAAATGCCTTTCGAGAAATATAATTTGCAACTTCTAACTCACTGTTAACAAAGTGCAACCTAATTCCACATGCCTCTGGTAATCCACTGTCGCATGGTATCGTGATATTTTTGCATGAGTTCAAAACTTTAATTTGGTAAACAGTATCATGATATAATGTCTTATTGCAGTTTAAACAAATGATAATATTACAAAAAACACGAAAGAGAGTGAGAGAGATAGAGTACTCTTTTACTGTTGGAGAACACTTAGCAGCTAAAGCTACAGATAAGCGCTTTTCATCATTTTGTTAGCAGATTATGCACCCCTATTTCCTATCTTTCACCTGTGTCTGCTTCTGAAACATGAAGCTTCTTAATTTATAGGAGCTTCAGCTTACAACAAACAACTTTTGCTCGCTTTTGATCTTGTCTTACTTGACCAAAACTGCACTCTCCATTCGCTATTTCATCTTTGAAACTTCGCTATTATTCATCATGGTATCATACCAAGTATCTCACATTGAATAATCAAATATGTGGAGTTCAATATATAATGGTTTGACAACTCTCCCCTTCATAACTAGCTTTTGGGGGTGAGTAAGGCCAAACTCATTATTTATCATGGTATCAGAGCAGGCCTGTCTCTCCATCTCATCGGATATTCCGATTCCTACAATATTCCTGCATTCCGAGGCCCTATTGGGCGTATTGGGAGTGTGTCAAGTATCCCATATCCATCCCATCGGATGTTCCGATTCCTACAATGTTCCGCATTCCGCGGCCCTATTAAGCGTGACGGGAGTGTGTCAAGTATCCCATATCCATCCCATCGGATTTTTCGATTCCTACAATATAACCGCATTCCGCAACCCTATTGGGCGAGACGGAAGTGTGTCAAGTATCCCATATCGAATTAAATCATTATTCTCTCCGGTAAGTCAAGCCATTGCTTGGCTACTAAGAAGTAATAAATACAAAAGTTAGGGTCTTCAAAGTCTTCGAATTATTTTTTATTTTCCTACTTTTACTTTTTGAAGGATTTGAGGAATATAGTTGAGACATAATTGATAGAATTTGTTTTTAGTGTTTTTTAAGATAATTAATATTAGTTCCCCAATTACCTCCAATAAGATTCGAATTTGTGACCTACCAGTTACAAGTGCATATGCTTACCATTTAAATCAATTTATTTTTAGTGGGTTGATTACTCTTTATCTCTTACTAATTAAGTATATAAATGCCTAATTAGTCTATAGATTTATAGTAGACGCACAATATACGGGTGTTCTTTGAAAATATATTTTCTTTTTCCTTAAAATCGAATTAGGTGAATTCTCGACTAATCTAAAGTCGGGACCGGAGGAGATTATTATCGTAGAGGGTTTGATAATTTATCGAGTATTATTATAAAGAGGTTTTACTGCAGTTGAAAAATTTTTATACTCAAATTTGAGCATAGAATTATTTTGTTTTCAACTTGAGGAAGATGGCAAAAGGTCCCTATATTAGTGCAATTTGCACCCAAACAACGTCCACTTTTGGGGACGATTTATGGTGAGTTATTTAATGGGGAGTATGATGATTGATGATACATCTACATCACAAAATTTATTTATTTTTTTAATGTTTAAAATTAAAGCATTTTTTTTTCTTGTAATTAGTATACAGAATTATATGCTTGGACTTAAATTTAAAACCAGTGCTCATAATTAAACACAAAATGAAGAAGAAATATTCTCATAATTGTTCTATAGTTATATTATATTTTTGGACTTGGATTTTAAACTAGTAGTACTGAAGAAGAAATACTATCATAATCATAAGTGTTCGAAATGAATTAGATCAACGTGTAAGATATAATTTTTTTTCAATATATAGTACGCTCATTAAGACTCAAATACATTTTTTTTATTAAATCAATATAATACATCGGATATAACTAAATTCAAAATTACCTATTCGAGCATTTACCTCTTTTTTTATTTAAAAAAAAGGAAATTTAAGTGCAAAATTTTGTGATGTTATTTTTGACTTGTAAGGGCCTAAGAAAGGTCCTGCATTGTTGCAAAATATAAAGTATATAAATTAGATTATTCAAAAGTAGGTTCCAAAGTGACTTTCAGCGTCACGATTAAATGCATGCATGAATAACCAGTAATTTAATTGCCTTGTGCTGGACCAATTCTATATCCAATCTCGTTGTGCGACATCTCAATTGGAAATTTGATTTCTTTTTATTTTAATACATTTTTCTCTAGAAGATATATATGGTAATGGTCTCCTACCTAAAAATATAATAACCTAATCTTCAATTCCAATTTTCGAGGACAACATTGCTGAAAATACTTTCGGCCTTCTTTAATTTTCCTTCTTATTTTTGGCTCTCATATAAATTTTTAATGGTAAAATTATAATGGTACAAATTTGGAATACCAAAAAACCTTAGTTGACATTTTAAGTAATGATAATTGACATGTTACGTTTGCACCATAGTGACTGCAAAATACTTGTGAATTTTGAACTCATGTGATTGAGCACTTGTTTCTTACTTTAAATATGTATCTAATAGTTGCTTGAAATACTAAAATATGTTCACTTCGAATCTTGCAATGAGAGTGTGTCGTAATCTTCCTTATGTATCGTAACATAACAATTGCACAATTTAAGTTAAGAAATTAGAGATAGAATTCTGAACATATAATATGCCAAATTATTATTCAAAATGTTAATTTAATATCAGTTATCCTTCCAGATTTTTAAAATTTTCCAAATTATATATAATATACATCGGATAAATACTATAAATAAAATTCGATGTATATATAATAAAATTTTCCCAATAAAGATCAACAACCTTACTTTTGATATTCCCTTTGTTGCTGTTTCTTTTGTTGAGTTGAACTTGAACTAGGTTGGCCCCCTGTGGCCTTTGCTAGTAAAAAAAAAAACACTATGTAATTTGTGAAAATCAAATCTCTTTACTTAGTCTACGTGGAAACCATTCAGATAAGATTTAATTTAATTTTCTTTAAAGCTCAATCAATTCTGCAAAGAGCAAATTATATTTTTGGTCTAATAGAATTAGATATTTTTTAATTTTAGTCCTATATTTTTTAAATTAGACTTATTTAGTCCCATTATTTTAAAAAAGTTACAATTTTTGTCCCATCAGTCAAATAATTAGTTTAAAAAATGCAATTTTTCGGTTAAGTGCATTTTGGGGGGAAACGTTACTATTCATTAGGTTGTTTTTTGGGAGGGTTTATTTATAAATACCCCATTTTGACATCTTGAATCACCTTTGAAGCATTACTCAAAATCACTCTCATTAAAGTAATGTGATGCTAAAATGAGGTACTAATAAGCAAACCTCCGCAAAAAAATAAAATAATAAAGAGTAATGTTTCCCTCCAAAATGCACTTAAAAATGCACCTAACGGAAAAATGCATTTTTCAACCAATTATTTGACAGATGATACTAGTATTGCAATTTTTTGAAAATAATAAAACTAAATGTGTCTAATTTAAAAAATATGGGAGTAAAATTACAAAAGTCTAATCTTATAGACTAAAAATGTAATTTGCTCATTTGCAAAAATGATCTAACACGTTATCACAATAGGGAAGTCCGTTGGTGTAAATATAATTCTTCACTTTATCAGGATATCTATAGATAAGTAGATAACCAATTAAAATAATGGTTCACGTGTGGAATAAATGATTCTTGCATTTGACCGAGAATATAATAGAATTATATTATATTAAATGAAAATGATGAGGAAGATATTGAGAGATTTACAAAAGCATTGTGAATATGACATATATCCAATTCACGAATTAATTTGATCTGTTCAATTGATATCGGTAATTTAATCAAATAATATGACATATTATTGATATAAACATGATTCATGTCTATCGATTGGATGGTAGGAAACAAGACACTTTTAATAGTGTGGAATGCCCAGAATTCGTAACGAAAACTTTATACAATTATCAAAATTTAATTTGAAGAGATTCTTTTGTAAAAAAGTAAAAAAAAAATAAAAATGGAGTAAATAAATCATATTACTTCAAAGTTCAAATATCATCAATATAGAGTAACTAATTAAGCCTTTTGTGTTTGGGGAGATGGATTAAGTTTCCAAAAATATAAAAGGTATTATCTAGTATAGGTAACTTAAAAAACTTTTAGAATGTGAGAGTTAACATCCTATAATTTTAAAGAAATTAAAAAATTGATTATGAAGTTAATATCCTACAGATTAAAAAAATAAAAATAAAGAATTAAAATAAAATATAATAAAGTAAAATAAAAGATAAGCTAGAAATAAATATTAATTCCTATTAGCCAAACATAATTCATGAATTATTTGTTGCATATCCGACCAATTTCATGACATATTTTTTAAATTTTATAAGTTGGTCCCTTCTCTCGTTAGAGGTTCATATATTATATTTTTATAAATTTGATATTTATAACTAGATTCAATATCAATTAAACTAGAAAACTTACTTTCTGATTCTTCTTATAGTTTGAGAAACATTTGAATATGATGATGTAGAAATTAATTAATCATCTTATTGTATTAATAAAATCAGGGATAATTTTATTTATCTTTATATTTAAATAGATAAATGGATAATTTATTTATCAGGGGTATTTTTTAGATGGAGGGGCGAGATTATAATTTTTGTAACAGAGTTTCAAAATTTCAAAAGAGCCCATTATTGTTTGTAGAGAAAGAACATTCAAAGTTCAAATTCTGCCTATTTCTGTAGTTTTCCTGAAAATTAATTCAAAGGTGCCTGGAAGTTAATTTCCCTATATGTATTTGTCCACTTTAATAGGCGCTATAATGCCGAATATTGGTGTAAGGTACCATGTCGAACACTTTCTATGCGTAAATTTAAAAAAAAAGTTGTACATTTTTTTGTCTGTCTCTTATTATTGCTTAACATACCTCTCTTGAAATTCTTCATTCTAAAATACATATTAAAGTTTATTTTGGTTATGTCACTTGCACTTTATTTGGCAAGAGCAATTCATTGAAATAATTTACATGGTTAGAAAAGGGGTGTTAGTTATTTAACACGCCTTAATTAGTGTTTACCTCATAATGCATAAGGCCTTGTGTTAATGGTTAAACCTTAGATAATGTTAAAAAATATTATGGTTAATTGGTTAGATTGTGTAATAAGGTTTAATTTTATTTGAGCTTTTTAACTTAAATTAAGTCCAATTACATGTTTTTAATTTTCTGTTTGATTTTTTTTCCCTCGTATGAGAGAGTTTGTACCCTCTTAGGAGTGGTTTCGCCGTAACCCTAGTTACGCCGACAGAGAGAGAGAGAGAGAGAGAGAGAGAGAGAGAGAGAGTGGACCGGAGACGCCAGAGTGCTTCCATTCACTGTCATCGCCTGCTGGGGCAGGCCTCTGTTCCTGCGTCTTTCTCGTTAATTTTTTATTTTTCTCTGCAACGTTTGCTTTCTTCCCTGTGTCTCATCCTTTCCGTGTTTCTCTGTTCTCTAGGTTTGCCTCGAGGCCACTCGTCGGCTGGGAAGGAGATCTGTGTCACCACTAACCATGTCTGATTCCAACCGTGGTAATCCGATGTCCTCAGGTTTTTCTGATGAAGACGTTTACAGATTTTCGTCGTCTCTTTCTCTCACCAATAAGGAGGCAGACAGTCTTGATCTTCCAGTGGCAATCTATAACGGACCTATTACCGACTATTCCCTATCATTGGTATGTAGGGTTTTTTCTCGCCGGGCTATTCGCTTGGACACTTTTCGGATCAACATGATTTGAGCGATGAATCCGGTTAAGGGATTGGAAATCACCAAACTTGCAGATAATAGATTCCTATTTGCCTTCAACCACAAGCTGGATTTGGAAAGAGCTTTGGAAACCTCAAAGTGGACTTTCGATAAGTATCCTTTGATTCTCAAAACTTTGGCAGACGATGAAAACCCTAAGACGGTTGAATTGTAGTGGTGTGACTTTGTGGTAACGGTGCATGGTATTCCTGCATGTTTTCAAAACACTGAGGCCGCTAAGCTTATTGCACGTCGGGTGGGGAAATATGATGATCTTCGAAAGGATACTATGGTGAACTTGGTAGACGGTACAACTAAATTTCGAGTGGGCATTCGTATGACGGAACCGTTACTTAGATCTCTCAAGCTCCGCCTGCCTTCTGGGAAAGAGGTAACATTGTTGTTCTCATATGATAGGCTTCTGAATTTCTGCTATTTGCGTGGTATCTATGACCATGTTGATAAATTTTGTCCGATGAGATATGAATTAAACTTCATCGACCCTTCTCCTAACTTCCCTTATGGTCCTTGGCTCCGCTCCAAATCCTTTGATCCACTCATCGTTCGTAAATTTTCCTCACCCTCTTCCACTCACTCCCATCAGCCTAATCCCCCGTATGTTCCTAAATCCGATATGATTGATAACTCTCACCCTGAGTTGCAATCTCGATAGGGCCAGATTTCCCAAGACTCATCAGCCCTGATCCTCTCCTATTTTCCTCAAGCAGAACATAATCCAAATGCAACCTCTTCTCGCGCATTACACACCTTATCATCTGCTGATTTCCGTAATCTCAATCAGTCCACCCATCTCATTCCTAGCAATAGCTCAAGTTCCTTTTCTTCCCACCACCATCTGAAAATCAATAAGGATTCGATTGGAGCTAAAATTGCTCGCCCTCGTCCCTCCACAGACTTGCCCAGTCCAAAAAAACAGCGATTTAAACTTAGCTCATCTTCAAATTTGGAGAACATCACCCAAATTCCTACTGAGACATTCCTAAAGAGCCTCCTTCATCCTCAAGCAACTTCCACCGATCTTCCCTACACCAACCTAGTTAACATTCCTCTCCATTTTAGCCTTCCAGAAACTCCCCATTCCAGCTCTAAGAAAACTCAAAAATTCTGTAGCAAAAAACCAGCCTCGTCATCTTCACTAAAAAATATCGAAATCACCTCTACCACTAATCCTATCAGCCCTCATTCCTCTTCTCTACCTACCCAGATTTCTCCCTTTTCGGACATCACTAATTCAACGGCGGCAGTCGCTTCGCGGCTCCGCCGATCCCAATGAGTTACCTAAGTTGGAACTGCCAGCGCTCGGGGGGTCCCTAGCGAGTTCATAGCCTTCGATCCTTTATTCGGGATCATAACCCCACGATTATCTTTCTCTGTGAGACTAGATGCAAACAGAGGAGGATTAACAGTTTAAAACAACAGTTGGATATGAACGGTATTGGTGTTGATGCCCTTGGTAATAGTGGAGGGCTGGCTTTGTTGTGGAAAAAAGATTTTGATGTCTCCCTGATCAGTTACTCTAGTAATCATATTGATGAGGAGGTTTCAGATTTGGGTGGGAATTTGCCTTGGCGGTTTACAGGTTTCTACGGGTTCCCTGAGTGGCATAACCGAAAACGGTCTTGGAATTTACTCCGGGAGTTGAGCAGTGATAAGTCTTTGCCATGGCTTGTGAGTGGTGATTTTAACGAGATAGTCAGTGATCTTGAGAAAGAAGGGGGTAACGCACGGTCCTTGAACCTTATGAGAGACTTTTCCACTGCTTTGGTCTATTCTGGCCTGTCGGATTTGGGCTTTGAGTTGGGGTCTGCCTTTACTTGGGTCCGAAGCACCGTTGCGCCTAACACATTGATAGAAAGACTTGATAGATCCAGTGCTTCTGATAATTGGAGGTTGTTGTCTCCTCAAGCTCATGTGAAGCACCTCACTGCTTCTTGCTCGGATCATCTGCCTATTCTGACGGTTCTTAAGCGGCCGGAGAAGAAGATGCCTAAGAAGAGGAGTCCTTTTAGGTTCGAAGCCCATTGGGTTAGGACCGAGGATTGCAAGAGGATTATCTCTGAGACGTGGGAAGGTTTTTTTGGGAGGACGGCGGCAGATTCGGTTATTAACAGCGCGAAGAACTACAAGATTGGCTTATGAATTGGCGACAATCATTGAGAAGGGGTGGAGAGGTTGATGTGCCGAAGTTAGAAGCTAAACTTCAGAGGCTCCAATAGGGGGTGATTACGGAGGAAGTTAAAGCAGAAATGGCGGACATTAAGGGGAAAATTGAAAATGTTCTGATCAATGAGGAGATAGTTTGGAAACAAAGGGCGAAAATGCACTGGCTTAGAGAAGGTGACAGAAACCCAAGATTCTTCCATTCCAAAGCAAAACAGAGACAGAGGAGTAATCATATCGATTTCCTTTATGATGAAAATGGTGTGAAGTGCAACAACTTGGAGGGTATTCAAAGGATTATTGAAAAATATTTTGGAAATCTCTTCTCTTCTAACCAGTGTTCGGTGGAGGAAATTGATCAGGGGTTGCAGTGCATTGTGAAGAGGGTTAGTGATGACATGGAGCGCAGTCTCCTCTCCCGGTTTATGGCCTTGGAGGTAACTTCTGCCCTTAAATCCATGTATCCCCTTAAATCCTCTGGCCCTGATGGGCTCCCCCCGTACTTCTTTCAGCATTATTGGGATATTGTTGGGCGGGACGTTGTTGCTTGCGTGCTTGACTTTCTTAATAATGGTTGTTTCGATAAGAAACTAAATTTCACTCATATTGTTCTCATCCCTAAGTATAAAACCCTGGAGCTCATAACTCAATTTAGACCTATTAGCCTGTGCAATGTGATTTACAAGTTAGCCTTAAAGTCCTTACCAACCGTATTAAACCCCTTCTTACCCATATTATCTCTCCTAACCAATCTGCTTTTATGTCGGGCCGTCTCATTAGCGATAATGTCCTTGTTGCTTTCGAGATTAATAACTTTTTAAAGAGTAAGAATACAGGAAAGGTCGGTTACTTTAACCTAAAGCTCGACATGAGCAAAACATATGACCGCATGGAATGGAGGTTCCTTGAACGCCTCTTGGTCAGGTTAGGTTTTCCTCTTCTTTTCATTTCCCACATAATGACTTGCATTTCTTCGGTTTCTTACTCCTTTTTGCTTGACGGTTGTGAGTTTGGTTCGCTGGTCTCGGAAAGGGGTCTTCGTCAAGGGGACCCCCTTTCCCCTTATCTGTTTCTCTTATGCGCAGAGGTTTTGTCTACGCTTTTACAGGTTGAGGAACAAAGTGGAAGTTTGAATGGGGTGCATGTGTGCAACGGAGCTCCCACTATTTCTCATCTAATGTTTGTTGATGATACGATAATTTGTGGGAAAGTAGATTTAGATGCAGTTTTCTGTGTTAAAGATGTGTTGGGGAAGTACGAGAGGCTGTTGGGTCAAACTATGAACCTCCAAAAATCCTCTGTGATGTTTAGTAAGAATGTGGGCGTTGATTTGCAATGGGGTTTGTCAGAGATTCTTGGAGTTAAGTGTGAATAAGTTGGATTTGTATCTAGGTCTTCCTTCGGTAGTGGGATGGTCGCGGAGAGTGGTGTTTGCGAGCATACTTGATAAAATCAGATGGCGTATACATGGTTACTCGGAGAAATTCTTATCCAAAGCAGGGAAAGAGATTCTCATCAAAGCTGTGCTGCAAGCTATCCCAACGTATGCTTTGAATTGCTTTAGAATCCCGGATAACATGCTTCATGATATCGATTTGGCTATCTGTAATTTTTGGTGGAATAATGGGGGTTCTAAGAAGATGCACTGGATAGCGTGGTCTAAACTCAGTACCTCCAAGTCATGGGAAGGGCTCGGTTTTCGTAATTTTTGGGCCTTTAATGACGTTATGCTAGCAAAGCAACTTTGGAGGGTGATTAACTTCCCGGATAGCCTTCTCAGTAAATTATTAAAGGCCAAATATTTTTCCCGTTCTGATATTTGGCATGCAACTCTTGGTAGATCTCCGTCGCACACTTGGCGGAGCCTGTTTGGAGCGAGATACCTATTGGACGGGGTGTTTGGTGGCGTGTGGGAGATGGGAGGTCTATTCGTGTGTGGGAGGATAAATGGATCCCTAAGAGCAGTGGTTTTAAACCACAGGCGCGGGCTGATTTGGTCCATATTCCTGTGCCGGTGTCGGATCTTCTCAAGTAGGGAGTTATGCAATGGGATGATGAATTAGTGACCTCAGTTTTCGGTGATAGGGACGCAACCAACATCCTAAACATTCCACTTGGATCGGTCCCTGGGAATGACAAATTTTGGGAAAATGGGACGCAAACCCAGGCTTTAGTGGAGAAGAAATGGAGTGCTATTTGGAGAATCAGGGCCCATCCACGGGTCAGACATTTTCTTTGGAGGTTGATACATAAAATTATTCCGACGGGAATGAATCTCTTGAAGCGTCATTGCGTTACAGAGGAGCCTTGCGTTCACTGTACTCATGCGGAAGAGGATGTGGTCCACGCTTTTCTGAGTTGTCCGTGGGTGGCAGAGGTTTAGAGGGTCTCAACTTTTTCTGCTCAGGTTGTTTCTTGGGTCTCAGGTTTAAAGTGTTATTTCTCGATCTTCTGGCCTCGTTATCCCCTGAGGAGGGAGAGTTACTTTTGGTTTTATTGTGGAAAATTTGGAATTGCCGTAATCGAAAGAGGGAAGAAGGAACTTGCGTTTCCCAGATGGTGTTGGTGGAGTTGGCGAAAGCCAACTTGTTGCATGGTTAGTGGATTGATGACGAACTTTGCCGACAACAAAGAATTCCGGATTCAACGGGTTGGCGCAAACAGGAAGAAGAATGGATTAAACTTAATTATGATGGAGCGGTGTTTGTTGTTGTTAAAGCCATCGAAATGGGGGTGATTGTGCGGGATAAAGATGGCCGATGTGTTGGCTGGGAGACTAATCGTTTATAGAATTGCTCGGATCCTTTGGTTGCTGAAGTTCAGGCAGCGTTTGCGGCGAAGGGTGGCGAGAGATTTCGGCTGGACACATGTGATCTTAGAAGGAGACTGCCTTGATGTTGCTAACCGTATCCTGGTTGAAGAAGAAGATAATTCTGACATTGGCAATATCATTACGGACATAAAGATGCTTTGTGAGTGCTTTGAGGACATTAGGTTCTCGTTTACTAGGCGGGGTGCTAATGAGGCCACCCACCTTCTTGCTCGAAATGCGGTTTCGGCCTGCGTGGGTTCGTCGGATTTTCCGTCCTTTGTTTCAGACGTGGTGCTTAGAGAATCTAGTTAGTTGTTAGCCTTGGTGGCTGGTTGTCAAAATTTTTTTTTTTATGTTTGATTAATCCAATTGCCCAAATGGCTTTCATCAAGGTGAGTTAATATTTTGTTTGTTACGGCATATTATGCTTCCAAAAATTTTGAGTTTACAAAAATACCCTCACCCAAACATTGAAAAAATAATCCATTTTCTATGTCTAAAACCCGTTACAATCACATTACAATGGTCTATCAAACCTCATTCCAAACCAATACTTCTAATAATACCAAACATGAACAAACACACTAAAACATTTGATATCACGATACAGAAATTACAAGAAGTCAATTAATCTTCATCTGAGTCCCAATAAATTTCTAAATCCACGAAACTGGAAGCAGGCTCATTGGGGAAGTTTTTCACTTTTTTCTTGTGGAAAAAGCCATCAAACATGTTCCCCTCTATAAATCCATCTAAAATGATCTCATTACTCAGTTGAAATTAAGAAATCAGAATAATAACTAACCTAATGCATATGATTATGAAAATTCAAAGATTTCCCAAAAGAAAGATCATTTCTTTCTAATGTCAACAGGCCAAACTAAGCATATCAAAGGAAAACTTTTGAGGTCAATTTATGAAAGCTTTAAACTTAAAAAAAAAGCCAATAATGCACTACCAAGCAACATTCATATATCACTTATCATTTATACCTCATTTATATTTCTTTTCTATTTCATACCAATACAATTTAAAATTGGTTTCCCAACTGAAAATTTGACAACAAGTAGCACTTCAAATAAACTTATCAACTTCACAAAATTCTTCCTCAAAGAATACATATCATAGTAAGCAAAAGAAGATCCAAGATATCTGCGAAATACTACTTAATTCTGGTTGACCAGCAATTAGCAAGAAATCTGGCAGTAACAATAAATGAAAGAATTAAAAAGAAGTAAAAATAAATCCATCAGTAATAGGGGATCCTCTACAAAACACAATCATTACCATTTCGTCTTCTTCAATCTTGATCAAACACACACAGTCATAGACGGCCAAAAAGAAGAAAAAAAAAAGAAAGAAAAAACTCATTGGATCATCAGTAATAGGGGATGCCTTGCAGAAGATTCCATCGCAGGCATTAATGGCGTCGCTCAAGCCCTAATAATTATTAAGATCAACTTTACACAAAAGCAGGCTCTCATCCGCTCCTTCAAGCTCCCTCAAATGTGAAATCTTCATATCCTTTGCCACAAATACTGTAGACATTAGGAAAGTAATTATTAGCGTATCTTGTAATTATCCGTGATTATTCGTTTTTCCTTTCTTAGCTTAGTTGTATATTT
>JBBMKE010375381.1:0-12966 GCA_037834125.1 Lippia alba | reverse complement strand
TCATCCCTAAAAGTTTAAAAAATTAGGCCTAATTACAAATATTAACAAAAGTTAGGGACTAAAATGTAATTTTTAAATAATCATGGACTACGTTGTAATTAGGCCTAAATTCAAGGTAGTTGGATGTAATTTTCCCTATAGAAAATAAAGAATCATCACTTTTTACTTTGTAAAATTAATTTTTCTCTCACAATTTAAGCTTGTTTACTTTTTGAAAATAAAAAATAAATTTAACTTCTATTATTTGTCACGATTTAAATTAATTATTATTTATTCATTCACGTGTGCAGATGCTTATTACTGAACAATTAATTTATGTCTCAGTTACTATATATATATGATTTTATTTAACTCGAGCTAAACCATAATTGTTAGTTTTGGCGTGCATGTTTCATGTGTTCCATCACTTGCTCTCATCCATAATATACAAGTATGATTAATTATTTAATTAACATTGTGAAAATGGGAATTAAGAGGGGATGAGACGCATCATTACTTATTAGGGCAAGATTAATTAATTAATCTTAGTCCTTAATTAAAGCCTTTTTCATAGGATGGAATATAGTAAAATAATGTGGCCGAAATCACCTTTACTAAAAGTGATTTGTAGTTTAGCGTGGGGTTTGGGTGGAATGATGAGCAAAGTTCTCAACTTGACATTTGTTTGGTGGATCACAAGACACATTGCTTTCCCACACCACTTTGGCGATGAGCCTTTTCAGATCTTTGGATCCGATCATATAAGAATACAATTACGATGACATAAACACAATACGGCATATACGATAGCATAAATCTTTTTTAAAATTTTTTATAAGTATCGAACACGATATCAAACATAAATATCTAACCTTTTAAAAGGTCGTGCGCATCATAAATTCAAACAAATCATTAATTTTTTTGAAAAATAATGGACTTTTGTGTAATTTCCCTTTGGAGTGTAGGGAAGTGAAAACTTCAATATCAAATTAACAACATCACTAAAAATTTAATACATTTATCAATAGGGTGAACTATGTTTGAGTACCCTTAAGTTTGGCCTAAATACGACGTAATTTCTCTTGTTTCGATTATTATTATATAGTTTCTGAGGTATTGTTTCCGTTTGAGATCTCTAAACGCGTTAAGGTTCCATCTAAGGTCCCTAAGGGACCTAATTATTTAGCTAGAAATTACAAATACATCCGCATTATTTTATTATATTACAAAATGATCTCTATATTAAGTTGAAATTACATATTAGTCCCTGAGAACCCTTACAACGTAAGGGACCTCAGTTTGAAATCGTACTTGAAAAACTATATGTTAATAATTGAAATAATATGGGCGTTGTAATTAGACTAAATCTAAATGTACTCAAATATAATTCACCATTTATCAATAATTAATCAACAATCAATCAATATTTGTTGTAATGATTTCTCCTGACATATCAATAGATGAATTGAAATTCAAAAACTATGTTATAGAGCCACGATACGATAGTGAACTTTTCGATCCAATTGTTACATTTATAACGTTACAGTTTGGAAGCTTGTTTCTCTCTTAATCAATCTAAGGACTTGTCACGCTCGATAGATAAACTGGTCTTTGTACCCCTATTAATTATGTAAGAATCAATAATTATGAATATGGATAAATAAAAAGATTTTGATGACAAAATATCATATTTGCGTAATCTTGCAACCTCGGTTTTGATCATGAAACCAAGTTTTTGGGCATATTTTCATGTTTATATGCAACATTGAACTATGTATTTTGACAATATAGTATTAATTAAGATTTGGTCCCCTATCTCATATTTTAGCTAGTTGCGTGCATATATTAAAACATTTGACTTCATATATAAAATAAGTTCCCCAAAAACAAATTTAAAACAAAAAAACATTTAGGTTTAAGTTAATAACATACCAAACCTAACCTATCCCTCAGGTACATCCAAAAAATTGAAACGATACAGAGGAGATCGGTACAGCCCCTACGAAAGTGTAAAATGCATAAATCAAGAAATGGTTATAACAACGTACCAAACCTAGCTAGATATTGCCAACATTTCAACTCGTTTTTTCCATTTCATGTAGACTTAGATTTAATTTAGATAGTATCATAGGAAACAAATTTATGTAAGACAATATTCACCACAAAAGGAATCATGCATCAAGATATATCTCTCTTCAATTGTTTGACTACATTTGAATTCCTTTTTTTTTTTTTTTGCAATATTTAAAGCTACAAAATTAATACGAAAAAATATATATTTGAGATGCAGTAAATTTTACAATGTGATTATTAGTATTTAATTTTTAGTTATAAAAATAATAAAATATAATATATATTTAACAAATAAGTGACGACAATATAAAAATAACAATAAATTTTGAACCTTAGGAATTATTAATACCAAGGGAACCAAAGAAATGAGTATTACGAAGAATAAGCATTTCGAATCATATTTTGTATCAATTAAAGGGTTCTTCCCATAAAATGAGTATTACGAAGAATAAGCATTTCGAATCATATTTTGTATCAATTAAAGGGTTTGAGAATGAATGCACTAATGACCATTTCATCCTCACTATCATTCTACCACACCAATTATGTAGTTAAATTAGCACGAACATATTGTCAACTATTTACCTTAATTATCAATTATGAATACAAAACTATGCAATGAACTCATCGGCCTTTGAATCAATCGCCTCATCAGCACATTCTGGCACGGTGGCGACCTTACAACATCCTTCCTCCTCGTCCTAGCCGTCGTTGTTATAAATAATTGAATCATTGATGAATTCCGAAAGGCTCGTCGAATTTGCGCAATCGTCGCCTCCTATTCTTCGTTGCCACCGCCAATTTCACTCACCACCACCGCCAGATTCGCCAAATCAACACCTCAACCCATCACCAAAACCACCGAATCGACCGATATGTCCAGATCCGGCGGCCCACGACACCATTTTTCAGAGCCCAAAAGTGAGTTCCCAAATTTCAACTAAGTTGAGACGAGTTGCGTTACTGAGTCAAGCCTCATGATTATTGGAGGCAAAGCAAATGCCTCAAGTCGCTGGTGGCGGAATCATCATCAAACTTCTTGGTTAGAACATCATCATCTTCTAGAAATTTCCTGTTGAAGAACGAAGGAAGAGGCAACGATCAAGGCGACGACGGCATGGAAAATGCCAATCCGGGAGGCAAGTAGGAAGTGGGCTGGTGGGGTATCGGCGGGACGAGATGATTGTCGTGCGGCGGCGGCGGCAAATTTGGTCGCCAGCAAGCCCTGCATTTTTTCTCGCCGGCGAACCCTGCATTTTTTCTAGCCGGCATCCTGGGCATCTTACCTGTATACATATATAATACATTATATGTATATGTATGTATTTTTTTATTTTCTTTTATAATTTTTCTGAAAATAATTAGATATTATCAAACATATTTTTATATATATACATATTATATAATACATATTTTTATAATAAATGTAATACATTTTATATTTTCCTGATTTTTATAATACATATTTTTAATAATAAATGTAATATTATATATATATAATTATTTTTACCTTTTCAAATTTATTTTAAATATTAATGATGTTAAAAATGCTTATTATGATCCACATAAGCTGCAATTTGGCAAATGTTTGTGATGTGGCAAGCTCATTTTGGACATGTAGGAGCCAAACACACGTCAGACTGGTTTTCCGGGCGGATTTGGGATTTCCGGCGAAAAATACATCATTTTGGGCGGTTTTGAAGATAAGGGTTTTCCTGTAACCGGAAAAATCTGAGTACCAATGTTGCTGCATGGCTGGAGATGGTATACCATTTTTGTAATTATCCCTACTCTCTCACCTTCAGACTCCCCTTCAGACTCCCTACTTCTCTTTCTTCCAATTGATCTTCTCTTTGTACAAAAACTGTCCGCCATGAATCCCCCTCCAACACCCATTGAGGACGAGGTCGAAGAGTATATGATTGCACGTCTTCGGCTATATGCCTCACACAAACGAATCGAGCAACTACAAGTCTTCGAGAGAGGGCTGACTGATGTGTAGTTTGATTTGACACAGCATTTTCAACAACCATACTGGCCCCGAGATGTTGTAGAAATGGTGAAAGAACGGCGGAAAAAATTTATGCATTCCGTAGATTGTTGAGTTGTGAAGGAGTTGAAGTTGGTCGTGATCGTATTCATTCCGATATTAATTACCGAGTGTATATGGAAGAGAACACTCCTGCTGTAAGTCAAATTCATGTTCAACCCCCCTCCCCTCTCTCTTTTTTTAGATTTTTGTTCATTATTTAATGTTCAATCTTACATAGGACGTTCTCCAGGATTCCGAAGCCAGGTTATCAGAATGCCCTTATTACGACGAACTTAGGTTTATCTTCAATGTGCGGCATGCACACCTTTTGAAGGGCGAAGAGGAGCACCTCCAAGCGTTCCACATAACTGATAGGGACTCTGACCCAGAGTCCTTAGACCGCATGGATAACTCTGAGTCCTCTGGGGATAGTGTTAATTTTAACTGCCCTCAGGATGATTCGGATGAGGTTAATCAGTTGTCTAGCCCATAAATTTAGTTGTTTGTAGATTGTTTAATGTTTAAATATGAAAGTTAGTTTGATCCTAGTATATTGTATTGATTTCGTAATGAAATATTTATTGTTGGTGGTAGTGAAACTCGTGCAGAGAACTCTATTTATTGTTGTTTGATTATAGTATATCCTGTAGGGCATCATGAAATTAAAAGTTTACTTTGTTGAGTAAATGTATTGTCATTTGAAACTAAAAGTACAGTATGTTGAGTAAATAAGAATAGGTGTAGATCTAAAGTTGTAGAGGGTTAAATGAAAAGAACATTAATCTTCCCATAGTTTGACTGACCAATCACCTTCAGGGACGCGACGTTTAGTTTGCTGCCCAATTACCTTTATTAATAGATTGTCCTGTACGCATACTTCTGCAAATTAAATCACCTTTATTATCCTCATTTCCACACCTGCAAATCACCATTATCATCGCCATTTCCACACATGCTTCTCTTTCTCTACCAAATTTTAATCGTTGACAAACAAAGTCATGAATCCCCCTCAAAATTTGATTTTGGCCGAGGTCAAAGCATACATGGTTGAACGCCTTGAAAAATATGCTGAAGAGCACCTAATCGATCGGCTAGAAGTCTTCGAAAGAGTGTTGTTTAATGTGATTTGTCCAAGCATTTCAATCGAAGATTATGGCCCCGAGATGTGGAAGCAAGGGTGAAAGAACTGCGGGTTCAATTTTATGAATTCCGTAGATTATTGACGCGTCCTGGAGTTAAAATTAGAGTTATTATTCACCCGAATCGTCGTCTTCCCCATATTGAGGCCGCAATATATTATGATGAGATATCTAATGAGGTAAGTCGAATTCATACGCAATCCTTTACTGTTTTTATTTTATGTTGAGTATTCATTATTTAATTTTACATAGGAATTTTGCATGGATGCCAACGCCAGGACATTTGGATGGCCTCATTACGACGAGCTTAGATTTATCTTCAAACAGCGCAGGCACACCTTTTGGAGCGCGAAGAGGAGCACCTCCACGCCTTCCACATAACTGATAGGGACTCTGACCCAGAGTCCTTAGAAGGCTTGGATTTCTCAGAGACCTCTGAGGAGAGCGTGAATTCGAGCTTCCTTCAAGATGATATGGGGAGGTTAATCAGTTTCTTCCCCCTAAACTTTGTTGTATGTAGATTGTTAAATGTGTGAATATTTAGTTTCATTGTAGTGTATTTGACTGGTTTTGTATTAAAATATTTATGTGCAATTGAAGTGGGGTTTTGCCCAGTGAATGGTTTACAACGTAATTGGAGTGGGAGTATGTCAAGTTAAGCCTGGTTTAATGCGTAATTGTAGTGGGAGTATGTCCAGTTAAACAGGATTAATGCGTAATTGAAGTGGGACTTTGTCCAGTTAAACAGGATTAATGCGTAATTGAAGTGGGAGTATGTCAAGTTAATCCAAATTAATGCATAATTATATTGGGTGTTTGTCCAGTTAAACAGGCTTAATGCGTAATTGAAGTGGGAGTATGTCAAGTTAAGCCTGGTTTAATGCGTAATTGTATTGGGAGTATGTCAAGTTAAGTCAAGTTTAATGCGTAATTGTATTGGGAGTTTGTCCAGTTAAACAGGCTTAATGCGTAATTGGAGAGGGAATATGTCAAGTTAAGCCTGGTTTAATGCGTAATTGTATTGGGAGTTTGTCCAGTTAAACAGGCTTAATGCGTAACTGTATTGGGAGTTTGTCCAGTTAAACAGGCTTAATGCGTAATTGGAGTGGGAGTATGTCAAGTTAAGTCTGGTTAATGCGTAATTGTATTGAGAGTTTGTCCAGTTAAATAGGCTTAATGCGTAATTGGAGTGGGAGTATGTCAAGTTAAGCCTGGTTTAATGCGTAATTGTATTGGGAGTTTGTCCAGTTAAACAGGCTTAATGCGTAATTGAAGTGAGAGTTTGTCCAGTTAAACAGGCTTAATGCGTAATTGGAGTGGGAGTATGTCAAGTTAAGTCTGGTTTAATGCGCAATTGTATTGGGAGTTCGTCCAGTTAAACAGGTTAATTGTAACATTATTGTCCATAACATCATGCTTAGGATAATCTATCAATCTTGAGAACCATTATTGTAATGTTCTTGCCCACAACATCACGCTTAGGATAATCTATCAATCTTGATAATCGTTATTGTAATGTTATTGTCCACAACATCATGCTTGGGATAATCTATCAATCTTAAGAATCATTATTGTAATGTTCTTGCTCACAACATCATGCATGAGGATAATCTATCAATCTTGAGAATCATTAGTGTAATGTTCTTGTCCTCAACATCATGCTTAGGCGGGAAAGTCTTCGAGTCTTGTTGTGGTCTTCCTAGTGTAGGTCGAGTTGCATCATTTGTATTTATTTTGTGTATTCTTATGCTCTAGCACTTGTTATGAATTCAGTATGTATATTTTGGAGGACTTGGATAGTGTATCTCTTTTGGACAAACTTGGATAGTGTATCTCTCTTGTCCTCAACATCATGCTTAGGACAACAAGACTCGAAGACTTTGCTTAGTGAAGGGGCTACACACGCCATGTAAAATACATATAAAGAGCAAAGTATAGATTCAAATGGGCCTATCATGAACCGAGTCGGGGTTTTGCATGCCAGATCAAATTTTGAAACAAAAGAGATACATATATATTCAAGAAATCCCAACTCAATTCATAATTACCAAAGGAAAACATAAAACCCGACGAGAATGGGTATCCTTCTCCATCTAGACTCATAAGATTCAAATCATAATTCAATCCTCACAACTTTTTGGTGATCGGGGTAGCGAACCCATTTCACCCATAGAGATTCATATACACTCGGGGTAGCTAGTCCACGAAGCACCTTCCCCGGTTATACACCGAGGGCTCAAGATCACATGCCATACAATAGCACATATGTCTCAAATGGAAAATGTACAGGGGTCATAGCTGGCGACCCCGATGGTCATCCTGGGATCTCTCTTACCCACAATCCGAGGGCCCGAAATTCATAAAAATCATACCAATTCCCATCTTTCAGGGCAACCTCACTAGACTCAAATAAAACATAGTTGAACTTAAAGCAAGCTCACATATGCTTCATACTTATACAATTTTCATAAACCCCGAAGGTGATCCACAAATTTGAACTCATATCATAAAACACTCATATTTATACGTATTATAAGTATACCACATGTGAGGGTTCGAAATCAATCCATATTAAGGTCATAGGTTTCATATCTATACAACCTAACCCTCACCTGAGCAAAAAGGGCAAAAAAGAGCGGAAAGGAGGAGCAACGAACGCCTAAACCTCGGGTTCCTTGACTTCCGGAGGAGGAGCTAAAAGAAAAGAGACACAAACCCGAGACTTATACTCAATTATGAACCAAATAGACACTCGGCGATGCATATGAATGCAATGAGATGTAATGAAACACATAAACGTACCAAAATTGCATAATGAACCCCATTTCCAATAAATGCCAATAAAATCGTTCCAAATTCGAATGTAGCCAAGATGACACACATATAATCATGTTAACACAAATTAGGAATCATATTGGGGGTGGGAAACATGCAAGTAAGGCATAAGAAGCGAAGAAATGATGAAAAAACGACCGGTGGGTCTGAGGTGAACGAACGACCGTTGGAAATTCCTTCTTCATTTTCAACGGTTGTTGACTTCATGCAGTAGCATCTGAAAATTTTGGCCATTCCAACGACCGTTGGAATCAATGAACAAATGGCCAACGGCTGTTGATCCCTCCCAGATTGCCCAAAAACGTTTTACACACTTCCGGTCCAAAATTAAACACAAAGACATGTATAAACACCTCAAAACCAATCCTAATTCATACAATATCAACATAACACATTCAAGAACATATAAGACATCAAATTGCATCGAGAGATCAAGGATTCATACGCACATTAGCAACGAAACACACAAAGGCGCACGAAAGGTTCAAACCGGCAAAGGTGACTTCAAAATAGCCTAAAACACATCCAAAACTCAGCGAATTACCAACCAAACAATTCATACACAATCCCAACACATAAAAGTATGCATAAGCTTGATCTAGGGGAAAGGGGTCCAAGTGATCAAGCCTAAATTCAACCCAAAACTTCAAGTTCATGCATCCAAACTTCAAACATACGCATATGAACGCAAATGGAAGCCATAAATCAAGAAGTCAAGCAATTCTCCACAAACCCATATTCCTCATAAATGCATGAAGATCCTATATCAACTACCATGCTATTAATTCCATAAATACTGCAAGAAACCACATTCATACCACCTATATACTCAAATAAATGCAACAAGAGCAATAGAGATGCACTTAACCAAGACATGCCATGAAACCCTTTACAAAACCCTCCATATGCAATCCCCATGATCCCCACATGTTAGGCATGAAATGAATGCATAATTGAAATCTCATGAGTGCAAGGATCACAAAAACATGCTTACCAAGTGAAGAGAATGCAACAAATGAGGTCTTGAGCTGGAGAGGTGATCAAAAATGGAGGGAAATGGAGCTTGGTTCTTCTTCCTTCTTTCTTGTGTGTGAAATGTGAGGGAGAGAGAGGCAAAAGGGAAATGAAATCTGAAAATGGGATAGAAAAAGGGAAGAAAAGGGGAGAAAATCTCCAAAGTCTTGGTCCATGGGTCCTACAAAGGTATATTTATGTACGTGAGTGTATACGACTTGATACGGGGGTCAAAACGAGGTCATAGAAATGCAAGATTGGTCTCGTTGAATCCCATTTACCGAATGGAACACAACAAAAGTGTCGGAACTCAATTTCGAGTTCCCTAGCTCAAGAAATGACCAAAGGACTCAATTAGGTCATAATTACGCAACGACATTTGAGTCCGAAATAAGCACATGAAGGCATAAAACCAATACGAATCATGCAGAAAAGTTCAAAACTCGAACAAATCACGTTAAACATGCTCAACGATCAAATGCACCAAATTACACGCTACGCGATTAAACAAATAACTAGTTCAATTAATTCAAATTAGTCAAATAAACATATAATTATGAATGTAATTCAATAATTAAGTATGAAAACAAATGTAAAACAGTATTTAAACTCACACGTGGTACAAACCTACATGTGTGTAGAAACGGGGTGTCACAATCTCCCCCCTTGAAAAGGACTTGTCCTCAAGTCCGGCCTGGGGCTTCGAACAACTCCGGATACAAACTCTTCATTTGGTCCTCTGTTTCCCACGTCGACTCTTCTGATTTCTGATCCCGCCAAAGTACCTAGACCAAAGGAATCCTCTTATTCCTTAACTCTTGAATCTTCCGATCTTGGATTGCTACCGGATGTCTTGTAATCGTCAAATTTGGTTCCAATTGCACATCTTCAACCGGTAGGATGGTTGCCTCATCGGGATAGTACTTGCGTAGCTGCGAGACATGGATCAAGTTGTGAATCCTGGTTAAACTGGGCGGCAAATCTAACCTATACACCGTCTCTCCTATCCTTTCCAGGATTTCAAAGGGGCCTAGAAATCGCGGTTTAAGTTTCCCGCCTCTTCCAATACGAGAGAAGCCCTTCCTTGGAGACGCTTTAAGAAAAACCTTGTCTCTGACTTCAAACTTTAGCGGCTTCCTTCGCTTGTTGGCTTAACTCTTCTGTTGAGACTGAGCTGCTCTCATCCTTTGTTGAATTTTCTTAACCTTCTCAATAATATCGTCGAACGTTTCCTTATGCTCAGCCCTTTCCAGCTTATCTTCCTCGATCCATTTCCAATCTTCTATATCCCAAAACAACGGCGATCTATACTTCCTTCCATAGAGAGCCTCATAGGGAGCCATCTTAATCGAAGCCTGGTAGCTGTTGTTGTAAGAGAATTCAATCAGCGGTAGATGCTCGTCCCACTTGTCCCTGAAATCCAAAGAACACGCTCTTAGAAGGTCTTCCAAATAATAAATCAACCTCTCTGATTGATCGTCTGTCTGAGGGTGAAAGGCGGTGCTGAACTGAAGCTAAGTATCCAACAAACTCTGAAGATTCTGCCAAAAAATTGAAGTAAACCGCGGATCCCTGTCCGAAACTATGCTCACCGGAACTCCATGCAACCTCACAATCTCCCGAAGATACAACTCGGCGAGCTTAGGTGCCTTGTCGGACATTCTGACCTTAAGGAAGTGTGCGGACTTAGTGAATCGGTCAACAATACCCAGATTCCGTCGTAACCTCCCTTAACCCTTGGCAAACCTGAAATGAAATCCATTGTTACTTGTTGCCATTTCCACTCGGGTATCAGAAGTGGTTGGAGGGTTCCTCCTAGTTTATGAAGCTCGGCTTTAACCTTTTGGCACGTTAGACACCGTTTTACAAAATTTGCAACGTCTCTCTTTATGCCACTCCACCAAAACTGATTCCTTAAATCCCAATACATCTTGGTACCTCCCGGATATATTAGAATACCCTAAGCGATGTGCCTCCTCAAGTACAGTCCGCTTGAGCTCTTCTGGGACACACACTCTTGTATCGAATCTCAACAATCCTGAATCATCCACTTTGAATCTTGATCTCGGATCACACCTTGCACGAGCTAGTAGCTTCTAAATTTCTGGATCCTCGGACTGAGCTTCCGACAACTGTCTCTTCAAATTTGGCACCACGGTAATATTAGTTAAAAGAGTCCCCATCCAAAGCAAATCTGATTCCGGGCTCGAACTTGAACTGGAAGCTTCAACTTCCAGATTGCTCACACTAGCCTTTCTGCTCAAAGCATCGGCGACCACATTAGCTTTTCCAGGGTGGTACTGGATCTTGCAATCATAATCCTCGAGTAATTCCACCTAACACCTCTACCTTACGTTCAAATCCTTCTACAAAAAGAGGTACTTGAGGCTCTAGTGATCGGTAAAGACTTCAAAAGAGGTAGTGCCTCCATTTAACCAACGCAAACACAACGGCGGCCAACTCTAAATCATGGGTAGGGTAATTTTTCTCATGCTCCTTCAGCTTCCTTGAAGCATAAGCTACCACTCTACCATTCAGCATCAAGACATACCCGAGTCCTTCTTTCGAAGCATCCTTATAAACTGCATACCCTTCAGTTCCTTCGAGTAGTGTAAGAACCGACGCCGAGGTCAACCTCACCTTCAAGGTCTGAAAGCTGGCTTCGCACTTATTGTCCCACTCGAAAGGCACATCTTTCTTAGTTAACTCGGTCAGTGGAGCGACAATCTTAGAAAAGTCCTTAACGAACTTGCGATATTACCCCGCTAATCCAAGAAAACTTCGAATCTCTGATGCATTCTTTGGCCTTTCCCAATGAAGTACGGTCTCAATCTTGGATGGATCAACTTCGATTCCGTTGCCTAAAATGATGTGGCCTAGGAATACGACTCTGTCGATCCAGAACTCACACTTGCTGAACTTAGCCTACAGCTTATGTTCTCTGATTGTTTCCAAGATGATTCTCAAGTGTTATGCGTGCTCTTCAGTGGACCTCGAATACACCAGGATGTCGTCTATGAAAATCACCACAAACTTGTCCAAATACGGCCTGAACACCCGGTGCATCATGTCCATAAATACAGCTGGGGCATTCGTTAACCCAAAAGGCATCACAACGAACTCAAAATGCCCATACAGAGTATTAAACCCAATCTTCGGTATATCTTTCTCTCGGATACGCAACTGATAGTAACCCTGCCTCAGATCTAACTTGGAGTAAACCCGGGAACCTTGGATATAACACCCCGTTCGCTCACACGTACAGGTACGCAACA
Source organism: Lippia alba (assembly GCA_037834125.1). Taxonomy (NCBI): domain Eukaryota; kingdom Viridiplantae; phylum Streptophyta; class Magnoliopsida; order Lamiales; family Verbenaceae; genus Lippia; species Lippia alba. The sequence continues at coordinate 619 of JBBMKE010375381.1, read as the reverse complement.
TGTGTGGGTTTATTTCTGTTATTTACTTGGTTATTTGTACAATTTGAATTATGTGACAATTTGATTTCGTTATTTATCGCGTAATATGTATTTTGTGAATTTAATTTCCCGAACTTTCCATATGTGATTTATATGCTTCTTGGACTTGTTTGGACTCAATTCCACCTTATTTGCATTTTTGGGCCTTTTTCCAAATTGACCACTCTTGAGTCCTTAATTTGAATCTTGAGCTAGGGAACTCGGATTCGAGTTCCGACAACATTGTTGAGTTCCTTTCGACAATTGGGACTCAATGAGCCTAACTCCATAATTTTCCGACCTCGTTTAGACCCTCGTTTGCCCGAATTACAACCCGCGTACACTTATACACACCTAAAACCTATTGTGGGACCCATAGCCCATGTCTTAGCAAGACTTTTACCCCTTTTCTTACCATTTTCAGATTTCCATTCTCTTTTCCCCCTTAGAAACGTGCAGCAACCAAGAGAAAAGAAGAAGAAGAGTTCTCCAAGTGCCAAACTCCATTTTTGAAGACCAAGCTTAAGATTTCCCCTTCATCTTCCATTCTCTCTTCAAGGTAAGTTTATTTTTGGATTCCTCTTGTCTTGGTGCTCTTATA
>JBBMKE010374947.1:0-12970 GCA_037834125.1 Lippia alba | reverse complement strand
TTGGGAAGAAAATAAACAGAAAAGAAGGGACCCAAGCAAAAATATAAAATACAAGTCAATATCTTCATGTTTCCCAACCAACAAACACTAAACGACAAATAAATTGAATGAATACATAGCAACAAGACCATAACATATTTGTTTAAACATCATACAAGCACACTTTTTGGTAAAATCGAACAAAATCGAAGACAATAGACCCACTAACCTTTAACAAAACCAGAATCTTCTCCTATTGCCCTTGATCTAGCCATTTTTTTGCCCTCAGTGTCGCCATTTCACCCACTACAAGGGAACGATTTGATCTTGATGGAGTTGTTGCAATTTCTCTCATTAGATTCGAAGAAAAGTTTGAGAAGAAATTTTTGAGGGGTTAGGGTTTAATCGTGAAGGTTGGAGAGAGAAATTCAAGATTTTTAAGTTTAAGGGTATTTATTTTAGAGGTATAACATTAGAAAACGCTAACACGTTTTTGTTTTTGTTTTTAAAAAAATTGAGCCACTAAAGGAACACGTGATTATGACATGTTTATTCTCTAAGTTGACTAGCTTTTCGACTAGTCTTGCAACATTTTATAATCGAATGGATGTATTCTGGATTTTTCAAACCAATGATACCTTTATTGCAACAGTTTGAATCTAACGGGACTAAAATTACAATTTTACCTCTCTATTGATATAGCAAAGTTATTTGGGGTTAGAGAAGGCTTGGAACTCGCACGGGATAGACGATTTGAAAAAAAATATGGGTGGAGTGTGACTCCCTTATCACTGGTTTTCTTTTTCTTTTTTTTTTTTTGGTCAACTAACAAACTAGCTAGTATTAGCTGCCCTCTTCCTCCATAATCTTATCCAGCGCACTAGGTATGTCTTCCAACAACACTCTATGACCTTCAAATTATCAACAATTCTATTTCGCTCTCTATGGATATTTCTCAGATGTATATCCCATGACTTTCTAAGGTAGTCTTTGCGGTCGTTGATAATCAAGCACAACTGGTGACTTTTCATGTCACCATTCTTATTAAGATTTATGACAACCTCCGAATCACATTCAATTTCGATTCCTCGAGTTTTGTTCCCAAGCTATCTTCAGCCCCTCGCGGACCCTAAGTAGCTTCATTGTGTTTATCGAGATGTTGCCAAGTTTCATGGAAAAACCACAAATTCATTGTCCCTCGTCATCTCTGATCAAACCACCGGCCGCCGCTGATTTCGTATAAGAGAAATAGCTTCCGTCCCTGTTGAGTTTAACCCACCCGATCGGCAATTTAACCCACTTTCCTCCCCGATTAGAATGCTTGAGCAACACCACCCTCCTGCTGATTCAGGTAAATATTAAGGTAATGTTCATGGCCAGTTGCTTCACTTCACCAATTGTGACGTATCAATTCACGTTTGCGTTGATATGTCCACATATTATGCGTTTTCCAAATGTTCCAGAGACAAGCCATGTACACAGTACTCCTCTTACAACCCCAATTCTCTTTCAACTGGAAATGTTCCTAAAACTAAGTTCCATCCACTAATCATTTAGCATGTTATAGAAATCATCTACATCATCAGTATGGATAATTTTCTCCCACACTCGTTTGGCCTGAGGGCAGTTTTTAAGTAAGTGAATTGCATCTTCCCAAATCCACAACGCTTGCACCCGGGGTTATAGCTGAAATGTCGATCGAATCTCAAAACGTTTGTGATAAGGTTGTTGTGTTCCATAAGCCACACAAACGTCTTAATCTTGGATGGTAGCTGAGTTTTCCAAATCCACAACCAATTTTTGGATAGATCTCCACCATCTTCCCTTGAATTGTCATAGGTGAATTTGTAACTGAACTTGCAGTTATTCGTGATTTTCTAAATTCTCTTATCCGGCACATTACAATTGTAACAAAGAGGAAAATCCATGATTTCCTTGTGCACTGCATCAGGGATAGCAGTTTTCAAAACATTCAAGTTCCATCAACCTGAACTATTCAGCAAGTCTGAGACAGTCTGGTTTCTATCATCTTTATAAACTTCCATTTCAATTCGTCTCAAACTTTGCCCTTCTTCGTCCAAGCATCATCCCACAAAGAGATTGTTCTACCATTGCCAAGTCTCCAACCAACATTAGTTTCCAAACATTTTATGCTTTTGACTATACCCTTCCTGTAGCGAGAAACATTAATTTTGGGTTTATGCTCCCTTAACTGTTTTTCTCATTCATGATTATAAGATCATCCTTAATCAATACCCTTGGGGCAATCTAATTGCAGACTGCAAAGCCTCCTTGCTCATCTGTAGTAAGCAAAGATTACTTATACGTGGTGTGAATGAAACACATAAGCGGACTATCGTGTGAAGATTGGTCACTCTTCTTGTGGTCTTACAATTTGGAATAGTTCGAATTATGATTTATAGACATTTCTTAAATAGGACCATCCTTCAGATTGAGATCTTGGGATCTCCGTTTCGTAAAGGCAAAAACCATCATGATATGGGAAAAGACCATTTTTGAGAAAATACAGGTAAAGTTATCACTAAACTAAAAATATGGATCATGTATGCCAAGATGAATTGTGTGGTCAAGAAAAGAAAAATAGTGTCTTTCTTTTGTAAGCCCGTCCGCCTATATATCGATCAAGATTAGAAAGAAATGTGGATCTTTATTTCAGTTTTATATTTCATTTTCATTTTTGCTTACATAGATGAGCCATATGTATTGATGGGGGTGGTGGCAAGGAATAAACAAAAAGACTGTGTGGAATGATTTTCCTGCAGACGACAGGGTGGAAGAGGAACTGTAGTGGCAAAATTAGAGGCAACATTGGTTGTAGCTAAACTGGTGATGAAACAAGAATGGTGACATGTGACTATTGAAGGGAATTGCAAGATTGTTATCGACAGATTGATAGAGTCATAGAGGACCTTTCTTCTATCGGTCATATGTTTATGATATTTAGCAAGTTTTTTTTTAAAAAAATTCCTTTTATTAGACTTTCTTTTGTTATAAAATTGTACAATAAAGTTGTTCATAAATTAGTTAGGAGATTTGTTAGTTTTCATATCCCTAAATTTGTTTCACCATTTGCAATGGTTAACTTATTGAAATAATTCTCTTATTTGCGTTAAAAAATATATTGATAGACGGTTATAGTTAGGAGGTAAAAGTAACTTAAATAAATAAAAAATCATAAAATTCTTTCTATAATCTCCACAACTTATTAATATACTAACATACGTAGGTGAGTGAAATATGATATAATAAAATACAAATCTAAATGCAAAATATTTAGTTATAACTTATAATTTGATTTGTTTTTGGTGAATTTGTTTTTCTTTTCTTTGAAATTTTTGATGAATTTTTTGCCAAAGCTTTTACAAAGTAAGACTTATTTACGTCTAGCCCCCAGATGAGTTTTTAAATAACATAATATCTCCACATTTAGATATATTAATATTAAAAATCCAAATAAATTTAAAATTACAAAAGCTCTCCTCTCCATTAAAAATTTTATTTAAAATTATTGTATTCATTGATATCTAGATGCAAAAACACATTTTTGGGGATTTTTCGTGTCTTAAAAACTCATTTAGATTAAAATTTTAAACGAAATTATCACATGTCCTAACGGAGAAGGGGTTATTTTTAAATTTAAAATTTATTTAAGTGTCCCTTGTTATTTTATCTAAATATAATGATATTTTGTTATTTGAAAACTCATTTAGGGCCTAGTCACTTAACTAAGTAAATTTAGAATAATTTATGAAAGGGATAACTACAGTTTTGGTCCTCCAGCTATACAACTTATTCTCTTTTCCTCCCTGACTGTTCAATTTTACAAAATTGGTCACTAAACTAACATTCTTTTTCAACCTTAGTCCCGCCGTCAGCCCAGGCGTTAAGTTAAATGGAATATGCTTGTTAGTTATTCTCGTGAAACTCACGTGACTAATTGTAATTTCCCTAATTCATATCTCACCACAATTGAACCAAAAAAAAATACCATCATTTCTCTCCTAAATACAAAAAACCCTAAACACTCCATTTTCCCAAATCCATATTTGTCCATAAATCTCCCAAATTTCTTTAATTTTTAGCACCCAAGGATGTAATCGTGGACGACACTGACTAAATCAAGAAAATTTTTGCGTATTTTGTATTTGCGAGTTTTGGGGGTGTGGTTTTTCGAAAAAATGGTGTAGAATAAAGAAGGAGTTGAAGCTGGAAAAAGGCTCTCAGGCCACCATGGGTGCGGGAAAGACCTAATTATAATAAGTATTTGCATTTCTTGTTGCTCTTTTTTCTTGGGTTGTTTGAATTCTTACTCTGTTTTTCATTTCTCACAGCTAAGCCTACAATGTACAACATCAAACTATTTCATGGGGGGTAAAATGATAGAGGAGCCCATTCGGAGGTATGTTGGGGATACAGTAGATTACTTTGACGAGATTGATGGTGATTTATTTGAAATGCTTGAATTGAATGACATTGTAGAGAAGCTTGGGTATGGCAAAGAATCATGTAAACTGTGCCACAAATCTGAGAGTAATTTGGAGACGGCTAGTAAGTTAATTGAGACTGATGCTGATGTGGTTAACTTACAGAGTTACATAGCTAATTTTGATAGGATGTTAGATGTTTATGTTGAGCATGTTGGTTTAAATGCACCCATTATACCAGAGCTTGTGGTTGTTTTTTATAGTAACTCAAATGCCATCTCTAACCCTCAAAATGATTTTCCTGTACCTAATGTCTCAGAACCTAATACACAAAATACCTCCAACTTTTTTTATTCTGAGCATATGTTCGATTTCTTCTTTCTTTATGATCCTCCTATTAAAGAGCATGGTACATAAGATTGGGATGATAGTGATAAAAGTAACTGTGAATCATTTAATGATAATGGTCGGCGCGATTGATATGCCAATAGCAGAATGGTACCTTTTGGTTCTCGTCGGCAGTGTCAATTAGGACTAATCGTGGATCATTGTAGGACCCCCAAATTGGGGGGTTAGTCTAAAGATGCGGTCGGGCCCGCGCCTCCGCCACCGCCACCACCACCGCCACGTGAGGTCTGGAATCCATCTGAGTTTCTGGATCCAACTGACATTGCTTCCTTCAGGAGCTTTTCAATCTGAACAACGAGATTTAAGGACCAGTTCAGGGGGTGAACAACAAAGAGGATGATGAGCCAACAGCTCTTCGATGTTGACCAATTCTTTAACGACGAAAGCCGAGGATGGCAACAAAGAGGGCAATAATGAAGCTGAGTATGGCAACAACAAAGACCCTTAAGACTCTGCTGATTATGAAAATGGGGATCCAAACCCTCCTGGGGTGGCGGGTTGGGGGGGCCAGCCCATCTGGGGGCGGCGGAAAATGAGAGGAGGGCACAAATAGCACGAGTGGTCGAGAAAGGAAGAAGCCGGCTAGGAATGTTGACTATTGAAGAGAAGCTTCTATATCAGATGCTATGACTCGTCGGAAAGGGTCGACTTGATTACAGTTCTGTTTTTTTGTTTTGAATGCTGGCGACTTAATTTTGCGATGTAAGAAACATTCAAGAAAGAAATGCTATATGATATATCAAATGATCTTGTTAGATATGCTTCTCATATGGCTGGGATTGGTGACACATTTAGTTGGTATGACCTAGGGATTTGAGTTTCATTTTCTTTAAAAAAATCATTTAATAATAGTGATTATGACATGTACGAAGATGATGCAAATTATGTAGATTTGGTTTATAGTGATGTCCAGTTATATGGTTGTGAGGAACAACATAAAAAAAAAAAAAAGGCAACTGTTGATTTTTTAACTTCCAGGACCTGAAGTTTGGCCTATCACTGATCTCCCACCACCTCTACCTCTTTTGTATGAAAATAGGCCATGAAGGCCTAAAAGGCAAGGAAGAGAAAACAGATGAGCCTCCAACAGCTAATCCCAATAAAATGAGGAGATTTAACACAAAGATTAAGTGTAGGAGTTGTGAAGCAGGGGCACAATTCTAGGACTTGCAAGGAAAAAAACAAAGGCAAAACTGTGGAAGTGAACCTAGACTAGTTCTTGAGTGGTGAGTCCCATGCACCTCAGATTTCAAGGAGTGAGTTTGCAAAGCAATCTACAAAATTCACATCTAAATCAAAATCCACAACTAAATCAACCTTTTCAAGGAGGGAAAAATTTCCTGTAAGTATCATATAGTAATTTTTTAATTCAAGATTATTTTTTCTACTATTAATCTATTGCAATCTGCATTTGATAGGTCAAGAGTTCAAGAAAGAACATTGGGATTAAGATTGGTGGATCCTCAAACAAAATTAAATCAGTCAATGTAAGTTGCACTACATATCAAGTACTTTTTAGTTATCTTATGTCTTTATGTTCTAATCATTATGTTTTTTTTAAAGCTCGGTCAAAACTCCACATCGAGTACACCAGTGATAGTTCAGGGAGGTGTGAATTTTATCACAGTGCCTAACCTTCAAAAAGCAAGTCAAAAGGGAAAAGAAAAGACATCCAACTAGAAGTGACTGAATTTCATGTTATGTTATTTAACTTTTTATATGAAAATGTTATATTTGGGATTTGATGAACATTGTCTTGTCTTCATTATGCCTATTTGTTTTGTTGTGGCATGGACTAGTGTTTACTTTCAAGTTTGAAGTTTATGTAAGACATCGTTGTTTTGAGTGACGTAATATGAAGACATGGTTGTTTGTAATGTTGATCCACGTTCAATTTCATGTTGCAGTGCACACAAGTTGTTGCAATGCTAAAATACATATTGTTGTATAAATTGAACACAAATTTTATTGCACAATAATAAGAAACAACAACAGCCATACATTAGACATCCCAACAAATGTTACAGTTTTAGCCTATTTATTAGGAAGAAACAACAACATGATCATAAAAACACACCCCAACATGAAAACCATTGAAAAACGAACAACATCGACTTGTCTTCTGGGGCCCTTTCAACTTATTTTGATATCTTTTAACTAAATTTTCCAAGTAAGATTCACGTTCCATCATTTCACATAACTCATGCTCCAAAATTTTCTTATCCCGACGCAAACGTAGCACAACTTCTTTGGCACGACTACAAAAAATTGGATCCAACCACCTATAGAAACCGCAAAATCCTTCTTCGCGCTGTAACAAACATAAAAGCAAATAACATTAACATAAAACACAAAATTAAAGTAATATAAAAGAGGGATAATTCTAAATACCCCATAATTCGAGCATGCCCAAAATCTTCTACGGGGATTCAAAACGGTCCATGTGGTCCTCAAAGGTAATTCATACCCACATTTGTAAAAAACTCGTTCAACTAGAAAATTTTATCTTTGTGAACTCCAACAATTCGAATCTATTACATGGTGGCCATAAATCACTTCTCCATTGCAGCAACTAAGGAATGTGAAGGAAAATGAAAGAAATAGCGCCAAAATACCGATAAAATTAGGGTTCTGTTTAACTTAACGCCTAGTAGGGGTGTACATAAACCCGCACAACCCGCATAAGCCGCCCGAAAACCGCCAGTTGAAATTTAAAAAAAAAATAACTGCGGTTGAAAAATATTACAACCTGCTACTTTTCGGTCGGGTGGTGGGTCTAATAATTCAAATCCGCCTAACCGCAACCCGACCGTTATATATATATATTTATATTTTATTCTAATTGTAGTTACATAAATAAATTATACTCAATACAAATGTTATGTATATTATATAAATTTTGCATATATATAATATATTATTATATTGAACTAATATTTTACAAGTTTTTTCATAAATTATAAAATTATACTACATGATATATTTTATATGATTATATTATTCATTTGATAATGCATATTTTTTTTCATCTATTATGTATTAGTGTGGTTTGAAAAATAATTATGCATTTACGGTTTATATTTTTACAAACTCGCATACTTCAGATCGGGTGATATTTTACTACAAAATCGTCCACACCCGACCGCATACACCCCCTACATTTATGATTCCCTAGTTTAAACTAATGTATCTAGCATGTCATGAATGTTTGAGTATTGCTTTAATTCAATGAAAATGCATGTTTTTAGTTACATTTCCTTTGCTTTGTTTGTTATTTGTGGAAGCATGAGTGATTAGGTCTTAGAGCTAGGGGATGACACATCGTGGGTCTTAGGTGTTTGACGAAATGACTAAGTGAATGAGATTTGTTCTTTTGTTTGGAAAATTGTTTTGAAAGCTAGTGTGAGTGTGGCCTACTCATACTTGACCCTTAATTCACCTTCTAATTGAGAAATTGTTTGTGAATTTGGTGTAATTTTCCTAAAACACTTGAAAACTAAGTCTAAAGAAATTTAACTTAGATTTAAGCAATTGAGTCATTAGTTATTCCTGCATATCAACTGATAAAAGTCCAACAACGATTTATGAAGATAAAGCCGCCTGTATAGCTCAAATGAAGGAAGGTTATATCAAAAGTGATAGAACCAAATAGATCCTGCCGAAATTCATCCAGTATACACAAGATCTTGAGAAGAATGAAGAAATCAATTTTCAATATATTCAATCATGTAACAATTCGATAGATCTCTTCACGAAGTCACGTCCCACTACAACCTTCGGAAATCATATCCATGACATTGAAATGGGCTAGCTACGAGATCTATGAAAAGATTTCACTAATATCAACACTAGGGGGAGCATACACAGTTGCACTCTTTTCCTTCTTCAGGTTGTTGTCCTACTGAATTTTTCATAATAAAATTTTTAATGAGGAAGCGCCAAATAGGGGCGGAACCAATGTAGGTCAAGGGGGCTTGACCCCTCCCCCACCCCCCACCCCTTCCGCCCCCCACACTAGCCCCCATCCCCTATTAAAAAAAAATTATATACCCACCTCTAATCCCCTAAAATTGATATTAGAATATATATAATAAATCTACTGGCTATTGTATACTATAAATATTTTATATTTTATATATTATTTTAGATATAACTTAAGTTTGACTCGAATACGAAAAAAAATTAAAATTGTGTGATTTTTGTCCAATTAATATAACGGAAACTTCTAATTTTCTACACATATTATCTTAATAAAATGTTGTGAGTTCGAATTTTAATTTCGAATATAAAAAATTTAATAGATTTTTTTTAATCAACTGTCTATACTTTAACTTATACTTCTAATTTATCAAAGGAATTAATTACTATAATCGATAGTGATAGTGAATATTTTAATCCCGAAACAAATTCTAGTTTTTTTTATAAAGGACTATATTCTATGCGTGAAAACTTTAGTTTGACAAAAAAATGACTGGAACAAATTGAAAGTATGACGAATAGTCTAAAACAATTATGATTTATGAGTTTTAGCATCTCATAAAACTTATTAAAACATCTTATGTAATTTGAATATTTTAATTTTAAATAATAATAATAATTATTATTATTATTATATATTGATGTCCAGATTTTTTAGCCCGATTATTAAAAAATTTTGAGTCCGTCCGTGGCACCAAATATACAATTGTAAGTGAAATTCTAAGTTTGGTGTCCTTTTTCTTTTTTCCTATATTTCATTTTTGGTGTATTTTTGCTGCATATTCTAAGTTTGATGTTTTCAGCCAATCACAAAAGCGGAGCGTTAAAAAAAATATTTTTTTATTAATTTTTTATGTTCCGCTTTTAAACGAAAGCGGAACCATTATTTCTAGCCGTTTAACCTGGCAGAGTCACGTGGCTCCGCTAACGGCGTGGTGTTTTAATGGAACAATTTTTCTGCTTACCGTAAAAGCAGAACTGACGAGATTTTTAAAGACAACAAATTGGTTAGTTTCTCTTATTTATTAAAGATTATTTTTATATTTTCTTTTTAACCCAGTGTTTCCGTGTTTTTGAAAAGCGAGAATCTCCATTTGTTATTTATTGCAGAGAGTCCTAGAATATTATTATTGTTAGGGTCATTTTTATAAAACTCCCATATGAGTTGAAAAAATTTTAGTTTGTTCCCAGGTTGAAAATTTTTTTAGTTTACTCCCTAGATGGGAATAAAAATTTTATTTTACTCCCAATCTTAGCAATAAATACAACATATTGCGATTTAGATCCGCGATATAACGATTTGAATACGTGATTCCGGCATTTTGATAAAACTAAAGAATCGCTTATTCAAGTTGTGATACTGCATATCTAAATTGCAATATGTCGTATTTGCTGCCCAGATTGAGGAGTAAAGTCAAATTTTGATTCTCATATGGGGAGTGAACTAAAATATTTTCGACCTGGAGAGCAAACTAAAAATTGAGTTCACAATTCAAGATTTTTTTCATAATTTTACGTTATTTCTTTTTCTTTTTTCTTTTTTTTTTTTTAAATTTGACAGTAACTCCGTGTTTATGAAGAGCGGATAGCTTTTTTTGTTATTTATTCTGCAGGTACCCGAATATTATTATTGCTTCTTTTTTTTTTTTTTAAATTTTGATATAATAATTCCGACAACTTTAAATGCGAAAGCTCTTTTTGATATTTGAGCAGCTACCCGAATATTGATATTGCTTTTGGTTGTTTTTTTATTTTAGATAAAGAAATTTGGGTGCAAAGGTACTTCTGTTATGGCACTATGGACGCAAATCAATGATAACTATTTGAAAATTAAAATAAATCCGGTTTTTGGGGAAAAAAAGAGGAAAGGTTATTTTTTCATAAAATTAACTAAATCCCATTATTTGAAAGGCAGAATTTTGTAAATTAAATTTTAATGGGGATAATTTCATTAATTTATTTATTAATCTGGTTATCGATGAAATTTTCAAAAAAATTTACATATAATATTTTTTAAATGCTGAATTATTTCATATAAATCCAAGCAATTATATTTAATTTATTTATAATTTTTCCCTGTTTCCTTTTCTTTCTTATCAAGTTATATGTCTTTTTAACTTTTCCATATCTAATGTGATAAAATTATTTGTAAATTAATATACAAAATGACAAAACTTAAAGAATCATAATTTATAACAATTCATTTAGAAATATATTGCCAAACTGGAGGCATGAATTATGCAAATCAAAGAAGTTACATAATTAATATAAAAAAAACTAACAAAAAATGGAAAAAAAAATCCAATCTTGTAATCTTGAAACCTATTACTTCTTTCATTGTGCATCGGTCTTCATGTACAACTCTCGGTAGATTTTCCATTTTAACAGAGTCTCGATCAATCAAAAGTACCTAACAAGAATATAGAAAATAAAAATTAAATCTTCTCCATAATTTAAAATTTGATATTAGCCAAACTCTATAAATACGAAAAAGTAACTTAAATATCTCAACTTGCATATTTAGAACTCTCTATATTCCTATTCATATGAGAATTCTTCTATCCATGAGTTTTTCATTGTTAGAGAAATACATGTCAAAAATCTTAGTAAATAGTAAAGTAATACATGATTTTTAAAAATAAATATAATATAAGTGTTAAATTTAGTTTTTATAAAATATTTTAATTTATGTATATTTATGAATTTAAGTAAATAAAAATAATAATATACTGAACACGTACTTTTAAATATATAATATATTTATATTTATATTTATATTATTTTAATATAAATTTAATATAATTTATTACACTTTCAATGTGAATATATATTCGTAATAATAAAAAATAATATAATATACATTTTACACATATGTAAAGATTACATAAAAAATAAATAAATTTTGGAGATTGAGAATGACTAATACCATAGGATACCTAAGGAATGGATAGATCCATATTTGTGGTAATGGGCATTACCTCAGTAATGAACATTCCCAATCACTTTTTGTACCAATCAAGGGTTTCGGAATGAACGTAGGAATGCTCATTTCATTCCATCATATCAATCATACCGTAAGACTAGAAAATATTAAGTTGGATGAAAAACCTTCATTTTCGGATGTTTACTTCGCTTGATTTGGGAGTTGTGTTAAACATGAATCCCCGTGGATGCAATGGAGATCCCTATACTATTTCTAAAGTAAAAATAATAGTTGTTAAATGATCCAATATTTTAACGCAAGACTAACCTCATGGTAAATATAATTACGCATAGTAATCGGGCAAGATATTATTATTCCCCTCCCAAAAAGGGTTGTTGAACTGGAACTGGAAGTTTGTTCATGGGCTTTGACGACTCACACCTGAGCTGAGGTTTGACCTTGCTGCAAAAATTTGTCTTATATATTGAAACCAGCTACCTAATCCAACCATCCCCTCAATCAAACAACAATGGCTATCATCAAAATCCTCAAACTTTTTCTTCAATCCCTTTTCCTGACACTCTGCTTTCCTTTCCAGGTTTTTGGCCTGGAAACAGACACTATTACCTCCACTGTTTCCATCAAAGACACCGATTTTATAGTATCCCGTAATCCAGTTTTCAAACTAGGATTCTTCAGCCCTGTAAACACCACCAACCGCTACTTGACAGATTCCTCAAGCACCGTGACAATATCAGAAGACGGAAACCTTGTGCTCAAGAATGGCCGGAATGACACATTTTGGTCCACAAACGCCACCAATGTTCCCGCGAACACGACAGCTCAAATTCTGGAAACTGGAAACCTCATTCTCCGGGATTCAGCGGGAAACAAGATATGGGATTCATTCTCACAGCAGTCGAATGTTTTCCTGCCCTTTTTGAATTTAACTGACAATGCAGAAACAGGCGATAAGGTGGTCCTGTCTTCCTGGAAAAACGGATCGGACCCCGGAACTGGAAGCTTTACAGTGGGTCGTGGAGCTTTAGACGTCCCGCAAATTTTCATGTGGAGCAACGGTAGGCCCTACTGGAGAAGTGGGCCCTGGAACGGACAGGTTATGATGGGTGTTCGGCGTATGTATTCCCCTTACTTGGAAGGATTCACCATGGTGAATGATTCCAGAACTTTCTACTTCTCAGCTCCTCCTGGATGATAGCTGATGAATATCGCCCTG
>JBBMKE010374402.1:0-12978 GCA_037834125.1 Lippia alba | reverse complement strand
GAATAATTATCACATGTATTCTTAATTCTTACTCAACCCTAAAAGCCCAAAAGCCCAAACATAATTACAATAAAATTCTTATGAGATAATGACCAGCCGCTAGGGCAAATCCAAAGTCGTCTTCTTCAGATTTCATATGCAGCAATATTGGTGGACTGCTGCTGCTGCTTCCTTAGCAGCCAAAATGAAAGAATGAAAGTCCATCTCTCTCTATACGTATATCTCTCCCTCTATCTCTATCTCTGTATATATGTCTTCCTCTATCTCGATTAAAGAAGTGTTCCCTATACAAGAAAATCCTTGCTACGTGAAACGTTGGGGAAGAGCAGTATGCTCTCAAAATTGAGAATCAACGAACCGCGGCTCAACGAAAAAGAGGGAAAAAAAAGCAAAGAGAAGACGATATTCATGGAACCGGCGGTCCGGTCCAGTTATCAGGGCGGAAACCACCGGTTAATTGGCCGGTTTTTCCGGCCCTATACCGGTCCGATCACTGCCGGTTTTAAGGGGTAATTCGGACTGGACTTCTCGCCGGTCACCGGTTAAACCGGTCGGACCGGCCGGTCCGGTTTTCAAAACATTGGAGACAACACTAAATTCAGCAAATTATCATTTTTTCCGGGGGCATCCCAAACAGCGAAGTCATTGTCAAACGAGTGATCCAACTTTACTAGGGCATCAACCATAAAATTACTCTAGAAAATGAAATCCCAAGGTTTGCTCAAACGACAATTATTAATTAATTTAATGGTAGTTGAGATAATATACTTATTATTGACAAATTATTTAGTGAGAGACTTCATCATCGGATGAGGTGCTTTGTTTTAGTACAAAATTAGAATTCAACTACGTACAAGCTAGTTTCTTGGGGACTTGGATCTATTGCCCTCCTCTTTGACTGACGTAGTTTTCTATAATTTTCTCGAAGACGTACAAAATAAAATTAGAGCCCATTAATACAATGGTAATGAGGCATGCATTCTATGTCAATTTGCCACTTATAATATTATTTTTACAAAAAACAGCCACTATAAAATTAAATTCATACGTCGAATCGAAAGAATCGCCCTTATAATAATAAACTTTGCAGATTGCAGTACTCAATTTAAAAATAAACAAGTGAAAATTTCTAACAAAAAGAAAAAGGTGAATAAATCGTACGAGAATTTCAGTTAGTTAGTAATTAGTATACATCAACTTTGTAGAGAGCACTTAAAAAAATAGATTAACAACATGCGATAGTTGAAAAATGATGGTGTGGTTGAAGTCTTTTTATAGCAAATAATTCTATTTTTGAGGTAGACATGAGTTTTTGGTGGGCGACGAACTATATATTAATTTCTTGTCAAAATAAAGTGGCTTTTTCACAATGGCCATTCGAATTTTGAAGTTGCACTCCCATATTTATTTTTGTTCACGCCTACCATTAACTTTCAAATCAACCTGGGAATCTACACACATATATATATATACAAATAAAATATACTTTAGTATGAAACTCTTTTAACTTTTACTTATGTGAAGTTCAAAGGAATCGATCGATCACCCATTTCGCCAGCTTTATGTAATTTTTTTCGGTTGTATATTAAAACTGAAACACAGTGGATCCCCTTTACAAAGTGCCATAAATATGTTCTTTTGTTCTCTAATGTTCAGTTGTCCAATAACTGAGAAATAATTTCAATTCGTTTATTTGAAATAAATCCAACCATTAAGGGCATGATTTATTTTCTGCAGGCACCATGTCTTTTCTTCAAGCGGAAATGATTTCCCAAAAAGAGTTGTACAAAATTCAGTACCATATCATTACAATCGAGTAGAGATGAATTCAAAATTTTAATAAAATGGACGGTGAAAATTAAAATATCAAAAAATAAAAGAGGAAAGTTTTTTAATTAGGAGGGAGAAAAATATAAATATTTTTAAATATACATATGAATACAAAAAAAAATCCAAATTTAGGGACGGAGGCCACTGCACACCCCCTTTGACTCCATCCCTATATTCGGGTATTATAAACAAGAGTTAGTAATTAGAATCCGACTGAAGTAAGCAAGACCAATTCTGCTGGTTGGGTTGGTTTGATGATTGGTGATGCTCAATCTAGTTCACTCAACTTCAAGTTCGACCTATAAAATGCAAACTTCTTTTTATCAATAGCATGTGCATACCTAAATATGAACCGTGAAATCTCTTTAATTGAACTAGCATATCACCAATTAGGTAAACTACAACACTTAATTAATGAAATCGTTCGAGCATCATAGATAATTATCATTCGAGTACAACCCAAAATTTGTTTCTTTTAATTTCACAAACGTTATATAGATATATATTTGTACCTAGATACATGGATCTTTTGCGATCAAGTAAAATAATAATTTGCAATCTTGAAGTAGACAATGAGCTGTGTGTGTGAAGGCAAGCAGCTGGATTAGCACAAGGATCCCCATTCTGCAAGAGCACCTTTCACATGCATGCCTAACTCCTCCTTTAGTACTCCATCGTCTTTCCACTTGAGTTTCTTCCAAACTTTGCTACATTTGGCATAATTTTCTCTTTAATTTTTCTCTGGACCATATGTTTGTGTGTGTGTCTTTATGATTAATCTTAATTTTCTAGCAGAATTGATTGAAAACGAGGTCAACTATAAACAAGCATATTTGTACTTGTTTATCTTATCTGCTGCATTATACATGCCCCTAATAATGCACAACGGTTCCCATACCTATTAGTTGGGGAACTCTGATTTAAATTAAATGACCTCAATTATGTATTTCCAAATTCAAAGCAATCAAAATCATTTTAATAATTATTGGTCCAGGATTCCAAAAGAGAATTGATAATCCCACTTCTTTTAAAAATTTCAATATTTTCATCAATAAATTCATCACAGCCCACTTCTGCAACTAATTGAGCACGAGAGTCGCAGATTTCTTCATGATTTAATTAAAACAATACCACAAACTAATAAGTCACGAGACATTTAGTGAAAATTTCCACAAAGGAATTTATATATATAATGTCCTTTCACTTTATAAAGCAATAGACATATATAATAAGACATAATTTTAATCTGAATTTAATTCTGTCGGACAGGCCAACATAATAATGAGAAGGAAAGTGTCTTATATTATCGTAATTTGTATGATTTGATTCGATTAAATCGTGAGGTGGGATTTTGCTACAATAATAATAAGGTTTAATTTTTAATTAATATAGTTTTAGTATAGTTAAATAAACTCTGTTTTTGAAATTTGATGTAATTTTAGATTAGAAGATACTATATAAGGGCGAAGTGGGTGCATGGTTGCTGTACTGTCACTCTGACAAGTCCTTTGCTTTTTCCCGGAAAGGAAACACATGGAGATCTCCATTTATAGTAAACCAACACGTACTCTTTTTACCAAATCTGGTAAACTATTAATTCTACTAAATCTATTGGACTCCCACATGCATTAATTCATTGTCAGAACTCAAAGCAATATACTAATTACTACTGGAGATTCTTCATTCCAAATTGTTCTTCTCCTCATCCCAACTCATTCTTCACAGCCTTTGTCGGTGCTATTTTATGCTGTTTAAGTGTGCCTATATTATATACATAATTTATTAAGTTAATCATATGTTTAATATCTGAGGATTCATACTTGGTGAAAGAATCTCTCTATTCAAAGATTGAGCATATTCGAGCTATTCACAACTTGTGATATACGAATGCGTTTAAAAATATTTTTTTCGTGTTGTATTGTGTTGGATACTATTCGCATTAAAAATTTAAAAATAAAATAAAATGAAATTGTATTATCATATCTATCGTCGTGTCTGTATCCATGCATTATGGTTTGTCATGTAAGTTTACTTTGGTGGATTTCGTAATTATTGAGTGATGATAAGAATGTTGTATTATCACTTGATTACAATACACTTGTGATCATATTACAGGGGTTTAAATTAGTATCAAGGCTGTTGATGACCAGCTCATGACTAGCTAAAGGAGAAAGCTAACAATATATGTATGTGAGTTGGATCAAAATGGCTAGGCCCTTAAATTAATTATCAGGAGTAGCCACCCACAAGGCCTCAACATACTTTATAACAAAATGCAAGTTTAATTTATTTATTTCACTTGTATTTTGGATTATATATGCACATTATTAATCCCTGATTTTTTAATGGAACCAGCTTGAATAAATTCGAGGATGTGAAACTTTTGTACTCTAATTGGGTAATTCTGCTCATCTGATGTTAATGTTTGATTTTGAGATTCAATTATGTTCAACTTCCTTTATATAATTAACATGATATCAGAACAAATTGATCGTCAGATTTGTTTTGATATCTCCACCCTCTTCTCCTGAATCGGTTGTGTTGAGCATTTCGCATTGGGCACATTGGCCCGAAACATTTCTTGAGCAAGAATTATTCCGGGAACCAACGAATTTAATAGGAAATTAAATTGGAGAAGTATGTTCTTGAATCTTATAATAAGAAGCATCAATCGTGATGAATTCTTATTTTTTCAGAATTTCAGAAACACATAAGCAAATATAATACATTATCATTGATGTATACATCTATCTTGTGTATTATTATTGTTATTATTTTCATATTTAATTGACTCAGTATAATAGTACATAGAATATACCGGCGGGCATACATGCATGTACAGTTAACCTGTGACAATATTCCTGGCAGTGGTTGCAGTCCCTCGGGGAACAATGTGAATATTGTCTCTGCTATACCAAGACATGCACGATTCCAGTTTATTGGAAATGATCAAACAAGTACGATCTCAGATCTGAGAATTTTTATTTTTCTTTCTTGAAATTCATCAGTTCTGGTGAATGATCAAAGCAATGAAGTCATCAACAACCAGTGGCGGAGCCAGAAATTTTATTAAGGGGGGTCGACCAAAGCATAATATAAAGGGTGGTAAAAAATTTAATATCTTGACCCTTAATAATATTATTTTTAACTTTGGTGAGGGGGGTCAATTATCAAAAATTCCATAAAATTTCATATAAA
The DNA here is from genome assembly GCA_037834125.1 of Lippia alba. Taxonomy (NCBI): domain Eukaryota; kingdom Viridiplantae; phylum Streptophyta; class Magnoliopsida; order Lamiales; family Verbenaceae; genus Lippia; species Lippia alba. Next base: position 7,950 of record JBBMKE010374402.1, on the reverse strand, counting down.
AATACCTATATATATATAAAATAAAAAAAATATATTTTTAAGGGGGGTCAATTAGCCAAAGGTCGCTCCGCCACTGTCAACAACCAAATGGAAGTAGATTTCGTGTCCAGTTCCATAATTTATTTGTTTAAAATTCTTAATCCATTTCAGATATATTAAAGATCAATAGTGTATTATTTATATATATTATCATTATGGGTTAATAAACTTATAATGTTGGAAGAGTATAATTAAGCAACAGCAAGATTCATTAAATGAAGTTCCCCCACAAAGACTATTGGTGGCCCATGTCACGTTCAACCCCTTCTTGTAGGCAAACAACCTCGTCATTCTTTCCATATGCCTCTGTCGATCACATTTGAGGATATAATTTATTTAATTAATTGATTATTAGAAAGATGTGGATTCTCCAATGGTAAGTGGCCATTAAATATTTCTAAAATAAAAAGTACAAATAATTAAATAAATAAAAAATCAAGCAAGTTGGGGAAGTATGAACATATAGCTAATGTTAGGTTGAAGGTGCTCCAAAGTGTGATAAGTTTAGTGGCCTTCATTGCTGAAATATCTTTGCGCAGTCAGAAATCAATGTATATTATATATGTATTTAACCAAATTAATTAATTTAAGACGATTTTATTCTCGAGGGATGATGTGTGTTGATTTGATAGTACTATTGGCATAATTCTCTTAGTATTATATTACAATTTGCATTTAACATTTGTCACTTGAGATTTGAAATATAATTTTTTTTTTAAAACACACTCAAGTAGAGTTAATATTTTTAGGTTTATGGATTATTATTGTTTAGGTTGTTTGAATTTATTAATATTTATTCAAAACTTCATTTTTCGATCACCTAAAATTTAATAGCATTTTCCATATGATGACTGTTGATATGATTTATTAATTAGATATTTTAAGGAATAATCTCATCAATTGTTTAGTTGTAATTAAATTCAAATTTTATTGTGATGGTATCTCTTTAAAAATATATTATGTTTTTAAAAAATATAAGAGATAATTATTAAATAAGTTTGAGTTGAACCCCAACTCTTGAATCTCACACTTATATAAAGGAGTCATGAGTAGTTCATTCAACACACAACAAATCAAAACGAAAATAATCAAAACGAAAATATCAAAGAGTCAAGATGTATGCATCAATACAATACGAAGACGAATGTATACATCAACACAACACGAAGACGAATGAGAAGAAGAAGACCAAAGTACTCTCTACAAACACAAATACAAGAAGACATTTCTCACTACAAATTTAAAATGAGGTTCTAAGGCATTCAATGGCAATTCCCCCGAAGTTATTGAATCAATACGTTCGATCCGCTATTAAGGCGTTATACCGGAAAATCGGCGTTATATTCAAGTTAGATTTACGATGTTACCGGCGAATATGCATTATAGTTAAGTCCCGATTTCTCAATTGTATAAATATGTGTGTGTAACATTATTTGCGCAATTTAAATTCATTTAATTATGTAATTATGTGAATTATTTTGATATTACTTGAAATATTTGTTAAGTGAATAAGTGGATATGTGATTTGATTGCGCATGAATGATGTGATCGCGTGTCGATTCTTTGCGTGTTGGACTTGGAATTTTATGGAATTGGTGTATGTGATGGATATGTGTATTTTGATCGTGTGAATGTGTTTGTGCTTCATTTTTGGACTCATTTGGAATGCATACACATTTCATTTTAAGTTAGTGACGAAAAGGAGGCTAACGAGCACTTAGCGCACTTGAGCTCGGGAATTCGGATTCGAATTCCGTCACCTCCATTGAGTTTAAATCGACGAATCGGACTCGATGGGACTAGCCTCATATTTTTCTAAAACCGTTTGGACCCTCGAAATTTGCCCGGAACCCACACAAACCCTCTAACCTCGGCTATGATGACCCTAACTCACTGAAAATGGCATATCTTTCTCATTTTAACTCCAAATTGAGTGAAACTTGGACCCACTTACTTCTTATTCAATACCCTATCAGCTATAACCCTTTTCATTTCATTTGATTCACCAAAATTAGAGAAAAAAGGCAGCAAAACCGAGCCATCCCTCAACCCCAAGAAATAACACTATTCATCATCTTCAACCTTAGCTCAAGACATCTATCTCTTCCCATCTCTTCAAGGTGAGCTTAGAATCATGAATGGCATCTTCTAATCTTTCATATTAACACTTATTTGCTGAATTTGGAGGTGGTTTAATTGGATTTTGAAGCATGAGATAGAATAGTTAGGGTTATGCTCTTTGAAGATCAATCCATGATTCTTTGTGTTTCTTTTGAGTTTTATGTATGGAATGTGATCCTTAAACTTCCCTTTCTAATTACTTGAACTTATATTGCATGATGGTTGAGGATTAATTAAGTTTCCGTTAAAGAATTTTGCAAGAAAATGAGAAATGAGCACACTTTTCCTTTTATTCACGTTTTTTATCTTTGGTGCAATTTTGGAACATGAATATGTGCGGTTTTTTGTGTTGTTTTTGTTGCCTAAACATTCCTTGATGCTTTAGATATGAATGGGTTGAAGAGTCATGGAGTTACAGCCCTGTTCACTACGCATTTTTTTAGCAGAGGATCCATGCGGCCGCACGCGTTTTGCACTACAAAGTGGCACAGCTGCGCGTGATTTTCGAGATATGCAAATTTTTATTCCCGCCAGAAAACTGCATTCATCCAACTTCGCAACTATACATTTTCACCTCACTTTGAACCATGATTCGTGCCACACATGCTTGGAAAGCTCTATGTATCTACTTTCATCTCCAATAAACAAAACCCATTTTGGACTTCTAAATCTTCAGATATACTCATTTTACTGCAGCTTGTGCATTATGGAAAAACTGTCAGATTTGGCAAAGGTCGCGTTTGGAGCTTCTTCTTGTACTTCTTTCCATTTTTCTCATAATTTCCCACCCCGATTATGATTCTAACATGTTATATGATGTATTATGTTTGATGTGTTTTGTGCGAGTTATGACTTCGCATGCCCTAACTGCTCCTTAATGCGCATGAATGAGTTGATTATGGAATTATGAACCCTTAATGCATGTCTTATCCTTCCTTTATGGTTCGTGTGAGCTGTATACATGTTGAATTATATGTTATGATCATTGTTTTGAAATGATTTATGAAAGGTACGAGCTTAAATGGATATAAACGCTTCAAGAATAAATGAAATGATTGATTATGTGCCTTAATGCATTTCCATGACATGTTATCACCTCTTCTGCATTTCATATCATGAAAATTGCATTGTCGTGCGTCATGTTTGGTTCATACGGAGTCTTAAGTCTCACAAATGCACCGTGTTGTCTTTTGTATAGTTTTCTCCAGGGTGGAGACGTGTCAGGTTCATAGGCTATCTTCAAGTCTTTCCTCCTTTTGGTATTATTGGTAAGGTATAACAGGTGGGTTTCTCTACTACTAGATAAATGACCCCAAGTATGTCGTAATGTGTAATATTTTGAAACTAAAATTATTATATATGTATTCTAGAGTCATTTTCATCGAATAAATGTTTTCGAACGTTAAGCCCTTATTTTATAAACCCTACCTGCAATGCCCCGATCTTTCGGCGGCTTAAGTTTGTTTAATGTGATAGTAATTGCGTAATTTAGATTTATTTAAATTATGTAATTATGTGATTTACCTTGTTATTACTTGAAATAATTGTCAAAGTGACTTAAATGACTTAAGTGAATACGTGAATTAATTGAATTATTCGATTGAATGAATTACATGAGCATGAATAATTTGATCACGTGCCCTTGTTCTTCGCGTGTTGAACTCAGAATTTCTTGGAACTTGATTAATGATTTTCTTGAATGCATGCTAAACTCAGTATTTCTTGGAACTTGATTAATAATTTGATCACGTGCCCTTGTTCTTCGCGTGTTGAGCATGAATTTCTTGAATGCGTATTTTAATTAATGATTTGAGTGCTTAAATTATTTTGGAATTTATTTGACATGCATTCGACCGGATCGAGCCCTTTACGCCTAAAATGACCAAAATTGAGCCTCAAACGTTTGCGTACCTAAAATACACCCCTACTAGCCTACCCTTGACCCTTAAACCCACTTGGAGACTCCCTCTCTCTCTCCCTATCAGCTCTAACCGAGCCATCCCTCCTCCACACTCCCTACACTTCACTTTTTCATCATCTTCACCAAGAAAGAAGAAGAAGGAAGCCATTTCCAAGACCCTATTCTTGCAACACCAAGCTCAAGAACCATCATTTTTTCTTGCATTGCTCACCAATGTAATTACATATTTGAACTCCGTGCCTTCTTGTGATCATTTCCATGTAAATATTTCAAGTCTTACCCATGGGTTAAGCATGATTGAGAAATTCGTGAATAGTAAGGGTTTAGGACCCAAATTTGATTCCTTGTGATTCCATGACTCTTGTTGGATTTTATGGCATCTTTCATATTCGTTGAGTGTATATTTATGGTTCTTGAGTTAAAATTTGCTTGGTAGTTGGCTAGGGAAGAAATTGCCATTAATGCTCTTTGAGGTTTTGGGTGAACTTGGTGATTCTTTATGTTCTATGCCTTTCCTTGCTCCTATATGCATATATGATGAATCTTGTTGCCTTTCCTTAAGTTATATTTGGATTTATTGGATTGAATTTGTTTGGGGATAGACTTGTCTATATGCTTGAGAAGGGGTAAGTTGGGGGAATGCATGAAAGTATGGTTTGATGCTTCATATGTGCAAGATATGTGCTAAATGATTGATTCCTAGCATGAGTGAAGCATTTGGATTGGTTTGACCCCTTCATCCCCTTCTTTGGTATTTGTTGGATTATTGAAGTATGAAGTGTATATGTGAGTTGTTGTGCCAAGAATGTGCTTATTTGGTTCTTTGTGCACTCATTTATGGCAATTTGCCTTACTTGAACGTTTATGACCCTTATGTGTGCATTCTTGAATGATTGAACGTATAATCTCGATTATTGAATTCCTCTTAATGTCATGACATGTTAATGTATGAGTTTTGGACCTTATGTATGTGTTTGGCTTGAGTTTGGGGTGTCTTTATCTTGCCTTGGCCGATTCTACCTTGTTTTGGGTTATTTTTTGGTCTGGAAGAAACCCACGGCCATGGATTTTTGGCCTTGTTTTTCCCACAGCTGTGGATCTTGCCGGAAGCTACTACCTCATTTTGACCATTTTCCCACGGCCGTGGAAATTTTGCCTTTGTTTTTCCCACGGCCGTAGATTCTCCCCTGTTTTCTATTTGATATTGTTTTTCTTCGTTTTCCTTCAGACGAACTCCAAATGTGCTGAACTGTTAACCACAGAAACCTTTTGAAGTATACTTTAATTTCCAATTAATTTCACCTCAATATCTTTTCTAGATTGTGAGATATAACCAATTCTTTTTGGTGTGGCCAATCTACACTCTTCCAACTTCGAACATAGGCCATTTTCACCTCGCTTTGAACCATGATTTGTACTACACATGCTTAGAAAGCCCTGTGTGTATAATTTCATCTCCAATAAACAAAACTTAATTCCAAGTTGTACAACTCAAGATATTCCCATTTTCCTACAGCTTGCGCATCTCCAAAACTGTCAGCTCTCACCAAATCGTACTCAAATCATTTATCTTGAGTCCCTTTCACTTCCTTGACCCTCGTAAGTGGTTTACTTGCTTTATATTCATTTTAAACATGTCTTTTGTATGTGTTAAGTGCCTTGTGATAATTTGGGGTTCTTTGGATGTGGTATGTGCGAATTATGCATTCGTGTGCCCTCATTGCTCTTATATGCGCATGAATGCTCTAATGTTTGAATTATGAACCCTAAATGTCTATTATTTCCTATTTTTGGGGACTTATAACTCTTATTCAGGTTGATATATGTGCTATGAATGTCATTGACGTATTTTGCCTTGATTTGAATAAATATATGAAAGATTTAAATTGGAATAAATGTGAATGACTCAAAGAATGAAAGAATAATTGAATGGTAACTTGATGCATCTACATGACATTTTTATAACTTTTTATGCATCTTCTATCATATCATAGCATTGCCGAGCTTCTTATTTGGTCATGTTAAGTCTCATGAACATGTCGTGTTGTCTTTGTACAGTTTTCTCCAGGGCGGAGACTTGCCGGGTTCATAGGACTTGTCTTCTTGGTTAGTTCGGTAGGGTGTTCAGGTGGGTTTCTCTTCTACTAGTTATGAATGATCCATTATATCCCAATGTGTATGTTTAAAGCCAAAGGTATTATTTATAGATATATTGAGTCTTTTCAAAAGTGTCATTGATTTATTGTTTAAGCCCTTTTTCTTTGTGAATTCCCACATAATATTTTGGCGAGATCACAATGAAAGAACCAAGGGCTTGATACATGTGGCTATCCGGGGAGGCATAGGGCCGACGGTGATCCCATGTGCTAGTCCCATAAAGAACGGCGCAACTAGGCCATGTTAGGATTTTTAGCGAGGAATAGCCGCTGAGTGCCATATGGGGAGTCATGAAACCCTTTTGGTTAATGTATGGGTGGCCGGGTCTAGCTAACCTACCACCAACGGAGAATGGAGTATGTGTGAATAAACGAATGAACTAAAGAAAGAAAGAATGAATGAATGAATGAATGAATGAATGAATGAATGAAAGAATGCATGAATTATTGTTGCATGATCAATAAAGAAAGAATGAATGAATTGATTAATGCACACACAAGGTGTTCGGGAGCGCATGTATGAATGAATAACTAAATGAATGATAGTTTTAATACCGATCGTTGTCTTTATTTATTTTCACCCACTTGGGAAATGTTTATAAAACCTAGAACGGGATTATAGCTTGCATGTGTGGGTGTTTAAATACCGCGATATTATATTGATATGCCCTGTTTTATACCCACCAGTCTCCTATAGACTGAACCCGACTTTGTTTTCAGTTTCTTGCAGGTTTGGAGTGCTAGGCGGGATTTGAGTCTTGCATTTGAGTTTACGTCTAAAGTTACACGTACACCCGCATTTACATTGTTTCAATTATTGAACACCTACGGCGCTTGTACATGTTTGAGGTTGTGAAGGCCGTGTTGTTGTTATAAATTTGATCGAGCCCGTGGCTCATTGTATAAGATGTATATGTATTGTTTTGTTTGCTTCCGCATTTATGGTCCTCATACTCTGATTCTTGTATTGATTGGTTTAAGGGTTAGTCCCGCCTAGCTTAGAGAGTGAGTGAGTCCCCGTTCGCTGTGGGCTTGGTTCATGTATGGACCGTCCATTTCATATGTGGATCGGGCTCATGGTGTGGGGGATGTGGCGTCACGCGCCGGGCGCTACAGGAAATCTCCTTTCTCTCTTTCTCTATGGTTTTCTGTGTTTCTTGTGGGAAATAAGGGAGAGGGAGAGATGCAATTTGTGTAATAAAAGGGAGAAAGTCAAGAGAAGGTATGGGTCTTGGGTCTCATATAGGTATTAGGTGTGTATAAGTGTACGTGAGTCGTAATTTGGTCGTTTGAAGGTTGAAACGAGGTCGAAAAATTATGGGGTTAGGCTAATTGAGTCCCAATTATCGAAAGGAACTCAACGATGGTGTCGGTACTCGAATCCGAGTTCTCGAGCTCCAGAAACGTCCTAGGGACTCAAAAGGTCATATTTGCAAAATGACCCCAAAACATTTAAATAAGTAACAATTGAGTTAAAAACTAATGCATGAAGGCCCCAAAATAAAATTAAGTGTGCAAATAAGTCCACGTATCACACAAAAATTCAAATAATATAAACATTTATATGTATATATATATTTATATTTTATTGTAATTTTATTTACATAAATAGATTATACTCAATACAAATGTTATGTATATTATATAAATTTTGCATATATATAATATATATATTTGTATTGAACTAATATTTTACAAGTTTTTTGATAAATT
>JBBMKE010374293.1:0-12979 GCA_037834125.1 Lippia alba | reverse complement strand
CTTATCAATTCCACCCTTTTTCCCCTTCACAATCCCCACAAGGAAACTATATCAATCCCCTTTTCCAATTTACTATTCAAAAACCCTCATTATATTCTTCTCAAGAAGAAAAAGAAGGAATTATAATGGAGCAAATAGGGTTTCGAGGGTGGAATGAACTGGGAGTTGTGGGCACAATTTACGAAGAAGAAGAAGATGAACATTCATCCTCCCAATACTCTTCTTCTTCTTCTTCTCCTACACCTCAACTGGGACAACAATGGTACTCTCAACTGTGCATGCTTTAATTCTCATTTTTTTCTAAGATCTAATTTCTTGTTTGTATTTTTATATGTATGTATGTTTGTGTAATTAATCAGGTTCTTGGGTTCAAAGCAAGATCCAGACGTCGTCATACATGTCCAGGATTCTTCTTTCCGCCTTCACAAGGCAATTCTTTTTTCTGATTTTTTTCTCCTTTTTGAGTGGATTAATTTATGCATTTTATTTGATCTTGATTTGATCGAAAGAGGATGCTCTCACGAAAGTTGCTCAATCTTGAATGGCTTTCCGATTTTCAAAAAATATTTGATATAAACTAAACAGGAGAACTCATCTAAAAGATTAGTCTTAAAAAAAAAAAGAGTTTATTTGGTTTATAAACTCCTTACCAACTGTCTATACAATTGATTCAGGACCATGACAATATTTACGGTTGTTTTTCATATTATGATTCAAATTTTTTGTCTTGGAGATGATTAATTTAGAAAAATATTGAATTGGTTTGTGATGCTTAAAAAATTAAACCGACAATCGGAATTTTCTTTGCTAACTTTCGGGTTGGTGCATTTTTTTCTTCTTTATTCTCCTGTCAAAACTTAATGGAATACCCACCATACACATTAAAATTCATAACCTCCACGATAGTGTAGTTTAATGGCTCGACGCCACACACGTTTATCAAGAAATCACAAGATATATTATATTTGAATTTTTAGGCACTCATAGAAGAATTCTTAAATTCCATTATATGTTAGTTCGTTAGCCTAAATAAATGTGCAATTAAATGTATTTTACAGTGGATATAAACAGTGTTGGTGCATTTACTCCGTTTCACAGGACGCATTGACGGCGAGAAGTGCCTATTTAAAACGGCAGCTCAGTGAATTCCCCGAAATAACCCTCTCCCCGCCGTTAAAAATAACGGCCGAAACGTTCTCCGTCGTAACGGACTTCTGCTACGGAAACTACGCCGCCGTGACTCCGTTCAACATCGCCGCCCTCCGCACGGCGGCGGAGCTGCTCGGGATGACGGAGGTCACCGCCGACGGAGACGAAAACCTGCTGCAGATAACGGAGGCGTATTTCCGCCGCGTCGTCGCCGTGAACAAGGAGTGCGCGGCGATTGTGCTGCGGTCGTGTTTCCCGCTGCTGCCGGAGGCGGAGACGGCGGCGTTCCTGGTTAGCCGGTGCATTGAGGCGCTGAGCTTGACGGCGGAGGATGGCGGCGATTGGAGCTGCTTGGAGGATGTTAAGAGCGCCGCCGTTGAGGATTTGCTGGTGATTTTGACGTCCGTTAGTCAACGTTTGGTCGACTGTCATGATGTTATTTATAGGATCATCGACATTTATCTCAAGGTATGCCTATGTTCAATAATTCATAACATGAAGGGATATTATTAGATTTGACATAGGCTTATATAGCTAATAATTTTCTCAAAATATATGAGATTTAAAACGTGCTAACAATTTGAAATTATTTTCGTAAGGTACTTGTTTGACATTTTCGAATTAAGTTACCTAAAAATTGAGATTTTATTGTAAAATTTTGAATCTTACACCTATCTTATTGTAATTTTATATACCTTATTATAGATTTGGAACAGAGACTAATTCCTAAAAGGCCGGTGGGGGTGTCCCCCCTTAGTTTTTGTGGTATGTTCAATTCTTGATTATAGTTAAAATCTAATTTGATTAAATTGGTGTAGTGAAGAGCGAGTATTTTATATTTATTATGTAATTGGTAAAAATTTTAGTAATTGATACAATGAGGGGATGAATGCTTTATTTTATGTATTACATATGAATGATAAATATTTAGAAAAAAAGGAAAAATCATATGTCAAGTAAATTATATTTATCCTAATGAATTCTTTTGAGTAATTTTTAATTTATTTGAATAATTTAATAATATTATAGTTTCACCAATCATAAGTTCATATTTGTTTTTCTTTTCGGTTTTGTTCCCTTTAGAAATTTTGGTTTCCATCCCCAAAATTGATAATAGTTCAGATATAAATAATAATACTTTTAAAAATATTGTTTTGTACTTTTGTGGTGTCGTATTATATTGAATATTCGTGTGGAATATTATCTCTGACATTTTTCACTTAACCGTATCCATATCTATATCATGCCTTATCAGTATCACTATGTTCGTGCATTATAGTGCAAACAATTTGATTAATTATTCGTAAAATTCTTAATAACATTCACACTAATGTTTCCCTAATTCACAGAAACACATCGGAGTAGTAACAGAGGAGGAGAAGATCAAAATGTGCAACTACATCGACTGCAGCATCCTCTCCCCCAAAACCCTACTGCACGCCGTTCAGAACCCACGAATGCCGCTGCGTTTCGTCGTCCAAGCCATGTTCCTCGAACAGCTCAACACCCGCCACTCCATCATCTCCGCCGCCGACCACCGCAGCCACCACCACCGCCCCCCAACCAAAGACCCCGCCACCACCCTCGGCGCCATCCTCGAGCGCGACGCCGCCGTCCGCCAGGTTTCGCAGCTCAAGGCCGTCATGACCGCCACCACCTCGCGCATACACACGCTCGAGAAAGAGCTCACCGGCATGAGGAAACTCCTCAACGAGTCCGAGAGCGGTATCAAGCAACGGCCCGACTCGGGCCGGTCAGCGAGCTTCCGACTCAGCTCGGAAACCGATAACAAGATCGAAAGGGGACAAATCGGCTCGATTTCATCGATAACTTATCGGGATGTCAATAGAGTGAGGGCGAAGTTGTCGTCTTCGTCCGAGGAATCGTCGGACGGGAGCCCGAGTAACGTCGAAAAGAATCTTGGACAGAGGTTGATGAGAGGGTTAAGGAGCGCTTTCCGTTTGCAGAAGAAGAAGGGTGAGAATAAAGGTAACGTGAAGTTGGAGAAAAATGGTGATAAATTGGAGGGAGAAGATGGGAATGGGAGTATTGTTGTAATAAAGAAGGATCAAGCTTTTCATAGACGCACTCGCACTTAGTTCTAACGATTAGGATAAATAAACTTAGTTAATTTGTAGTCTAATCAAGAAGTTGTGTATGCAGTAGCTAGATATATAGTTTAATTAAGCAGATTTAGTTATTTAATTTAATCTTTTTGGAAATTATAACTGTTATGTCTTCTGAATTGGATTTAAGTTGCATATATAATGTGTGGATTTCTCCCATGCAAAGCCACAAAATGTGTATCAACTATTTACCTCCAACTAGTGACACAACTAGAATTTTAAATAGAAGATATTATTAAAAAAAAATGGTTAAGGGTTCGTCAAATTACAAGGTTTCAAATTTTAATTGTACGTACAAATAATAGATTAGAAAATGATACTTTTTTTTTTCCCGAAACAGAAATCGTAGAAATATAGGGGCACCCGACTTTCCACCGTCCGTCCCCTGTACTTCCATCTCCGACCTCATTTCGATCATTCATAATCCAAACCTACCATCACCAAACAAAAGAAGTGAATGAAAGATCAAGAATTAGTTGGATGAAATAAATTCTACCAGGAGCTCACGAAAGGTTTCTATCAAGATGTAGTTTTCATCCTTCGGGACAAATTTAAAATTTGGACGTGGATACATGACTAGGCAAAAAGGCAAATAAATTCATTAGGTGCATCCGCCCAAAATGGACAGCTGAGATATGATGTTTATTCCGTATTGCTATAGATATATTTGTGGTCGATACTTATCACCTAAAATTTAAAAAAAATCCGTATCAATATGAATTTGTATTCTGATCACTTGTCTGTATTCTCGTGTTGGTGCATGACCGATAGAAACAAAAAATGTAAAGAAAAGATAACCAATCAATATACATGTTAATGGTGCGTCTATTGCATGCTAGTGATTGATTCGTAAGAGTTCCACGTTGTGGCACTTGATAATATCTTTTTCAACCTATTATATTGTTTATTTTTTTGGTTAGTTTATATTATATTGGTTATTAATGCTGATAAAAGGGGAAGAAAAGTAGGGAAGGAAAAAGGGCAAACCTCTAGCTAGGTAGGGCTTACCAACTCCGAAAGTGATTGACAAAATATTGTTTCTAATCTTGAAGAATATAATGAAATCCAAATTTAGATATTGTATGGCCGAAATGTGGAGATAAAAATGAGGCAAAATACATTGTTCCTTCTTGAAGTACTATATATATAATACATCAATATTTTATAAAGTATTATGTTTAATACTTAAGTATTTCGGCTAAATTATAGTTAACTCAAATGATATGATAACTGACTAAAGAATTTTAAGTCGTTTCATATCCTAAGTTCGGATTTAGAAAAACAACCAATGTATCCAGACTAGTTTTTCATTTGAAGAAAGATTGATATTGTTTGAAGCAATCTTTTCGGGCATGGTTTGGTAGACTCAATGAGGTGATTTTTTATTTTGGCCTTCGTAGATGCGGAGTTGACACAATTCCGTTTTCTATCGCCATTCTAGAGTTGATAAAAAATTTTGGATTGTGTATATGTGGATGACATTGCAATCACAGGGTGATGGCACACAACAGTGCAAATTGTTCCCACGGAGTCGTTCCCAAACTTGCAAATATTTAGGGTAATTGGGGTAGCCAGATCTCAATCAAGTATTTATTTATCTTGGAGAAAGCATGTTCTTAACGTGCGACATGAGACAGAGATGTTGGGATCCAAGTCAGTCGATATACCTACGAGTCAATAAATTAAACTAATAGCTGATCAGAATGAGTTGTTAACAGATTTAAGAAGATACAAGAGATTGGTCGAAAAGTTGAACTATTGAATAATTATCTCTAATATCAATTATTTTTTTATTTGGATGTCCCTTTAACCGGTCTTTCTCATTGTTCAAGACTAGAAATAGGGACGAAGCCAAGAGCAGCCATGGAGTGCCCCCTAAATTTTGATTTTTATAAAAATTTGTATATATATTTTGAAAATTTTATATTTTCACCTCTCAAAATCAAAATTTCACCCTTAATTTTAGATAATTTAATTTTCGTTCCACTTATGTTAAATCCTACTCCGTCTCTAATTAAAAAGAAAGATTTTATGTCATTATCTTTTTATGTGTAGCCCAAAAATAATATAGTTCGTTAAAAATTATGCATTATGTTTATTTCATAAAGTTAGATATTTTTAATATATATTTTAATTTATTAAAAAATATAATAATAAAATTTATTCAAACAAAATACATGATGAACGTGCGACGACCACGTACCTTAAACTCCACTTATGGCTATTAAGGTCAAGACTTTTATGAAATCTAACTAGAACCAATTCAAATTTAGTATCAATAAATCTAAATCCTGAGACATGTCTGTCCCTAAGTCACATAAATCGTTGCATGAGGTAAGCGATCCCGCCCTCAATTCGCGAACTCACGGATTGAGTGCGGATGCGGCGCCTTAGGCAGAACTAATTATTTTGGTTCGCGAATTAAGAAAGGGTAATGCGTTGGCTAGTGGGTTAAGTAAATCATTTTAAATTGATGTTGGATTTTGTGGGGATTTCTTATCTAATAGATAACGACAAATTAAGATCCCATAATCACACACTCAAGTATTAACTTCTTTTACTGAAATACATTTTTATTTTATTTTAGTGACATGTAAATTAATATAACCTAAATTAACATAATTTAATATATTCTATGAAATTTTTTTTATTGATAGTAAGAAAAATTGATTAAGTTTTAATGCGGATCAACTCTTTATTGAAATTACATTTTTAAATATCTTTTTATTCAAAATATTATACTAAATAGAAATAAATAATATATTGTAAATAAAAAATATTTTTAATTAAACGCTTTAAAGCGCTCTCGCACTTAATTTTTTTTAATATTTGTGCACCCGCACCCGTACTCGCACACGCACTCGCTTTATGTGATCTAGACCCTAACTCGATCTCACTTATTTGAGAATCCAGATCACCGATGGAGATATTGGAGCTATAGTTTCTTGAACCAGTTGGGTAAAACCTTCCAAAGGTTACTTTAGGCCTCGAAAACTCCAGTAACGATACGTTGGGATGGTAGGTTGCGTACCCTCCATCAAATGAATTGTTGGCTGGATTGTTCATAAATTTGTTGTTTTTATGTGAGGTGTGAAGGTTGGAAGGCTCATTCTCACCAAGCTTTTGGTTTGTAAGTTAGTTTGTGGGACAGTTGCTTTTATAAAACCTTGCATTTGTTTTGAAGATTGAACAGGGCCCGAACACCTGTGTATAGCACGAATTGAACCCTTATTCTTTATACTTATCTATCTCTCACGGGTTTGTTTGAGTTGGCCTCATTTTTTCTTGTATTGTCTGCAGGTTTTAGGAGTCGTGATGGGTGGTGCCTAGAGTCCTTTGATTCATCTTTGTCAAGTCTATCATGTTCTTTAGTTTGTGATTGTAGCATGCTCTTATTATGATTTTTGTTGGATAACTCTTGTTATGATTTTGATGATGTATCTAGCTTGGATTATGCTAGTAGGACCGTGCCGGTCACTTAGGTTGGATATTAAATTACTATGGGAATCACTTGTTGTACAGTGATGGTCATAACTATGTAAATTGTTGATGTTTGATGGAATTTATTATCTCTTGTTCAATTGCTAGAATGATGGATGTATCATTGCTTGATGTTTTGAAAAAATGTGGCTATGCTTCCGCCTTGTGTCGTATATTTTTGTTGGAGTCGTTTGTTTAGTACCGTCTAGTTAGGTTTGTCCGTTCATAACCGCTTGCTTTGAATTTGGTGTGTATATACATTTTCTATTTTATATATGTGTTGGACTCATTGCGCGGAATAGAATGTGATTGTCTTCCGCTTTGGGCATTATAATTTTCAAGAACATTTGGAGAGCTACTCAGAATCATAGTTAACAACTAAAACCTTTTGCTCATGATATGTTGCATCCCTTTTCTGCATCATTTTCCTTTTGGGACGCCCAAATCATGACATCACATAAAGAAAACTTGCTCGGAGGTGGTGTGAACTCAACATGATAGCAGCTTGCTTTGGTCCATGGGAAACGATGCTCCAGAAAGACTTATAAAAAATAATCAGGGGCAATTGATTGTAGGTTTTTTCCTCAAGTTAAGAGACATCTTTGTCAATATAGTTGAACTTTTGGAACTATATAAAGGTCTTCGTTTTATTTGGAATAGAATATTTCATTGTATTCAGGTTGAAATTGATTCATTGATTGCCTTGTCAATAGTACAAAGAGATAACACTATCAATTATCTCATACTGAATATCATACCCCATAGGAAGTATCATAGAGAATTGCAAATGCTTGTTGCTAAGTTTTGGAAGATTAAACTCATATGTACTAAGCATGAAGATGACAATTGCGATATATCTTGATCAAGATGACTCACGAAATAAATACTAAGCTCACCAAATAAAATCAAACTCCAGATCAACTCCCAAATCAACCATTTTTAGGGAGAAATCAATTGGTATAGAGTTATGTGAAATAGTATCCATTTGTGGGTGCATTGGTTGTGAACTTGTAAGATTAGTCTGGAAATACCAATTTTCTCTTCAAAATGAGAGACTGTTTTTAATCCTAAGTCATAAAAATGATTAAAATAAATTGGTCAGTCACGTTATTGAATGATTAAAAAATTGGACAAACTTTAGAGAAAACCCATCTTATGGAACTATAATTACAAATTTACAATTAAACAATTTGTGGGACGACACCTTATCTAATACCTATCGAACTAAATGTACATTTTTCACTTCCTGAAAAGTGGTGGATTCAGTTTCAGGAATGTTAAATAGTTATTTAACAAATGGGTATTTTATCAAATCATATAAAATATTTCCACTCAATTGTTTTTAGCACATAAATTTAATTAATTAAGACTTTTGAGTAAGGAGGTCATGCTTGAAAGTAATGAAAGTTTTCATTTGGTCTATAGTTTAAACTCATATTAAGAGAATACCATTGAGGAAAATCGTGAATGATTCGAGTTCGAATTTCGCATTGACAGGTGTCTATTATTTAAAAAAAATGCCCGTGAATTCGGCAAACTAAGTATTTCTTTTCCGAGAAAGCCATAGCATTTTCACAATTCCAAAAGCCGGCTCTATTTTCATAGCCCATAGTAAAAAGTGTTATATAACTTATGAGTGGGGGTGGTGGTATACATTTCAAAACCACAGGACTTATGGATCATAATGTCATACTATGGCCATTTCTGTGATATATCGTTAAATCCCTCAAATTTTGAGTAAAATGGACTATGATTTCACGGTTTAATGAGAATGAAGCCACCCTTCTGTCATCCTTATAATTTTTTTTATTATTATTATTTTTTTTTTAATCTTGTCATCCTTATAATTCACACTCAAGAATTGTGGTTCGATGTGCATACTTTTTCTGCACATAGTGCAAGTAATTTCCTCTATGAAAACGAAATTCATGAAAAAGAAACTCGAAATAATGTAATAAATGTTGAATAACGTTTTCAATGATCCTCCTCTCAATAAGTCGGAACATGTACACATAAATCCATCATGTTGGATAATGTATTCGACTATCGAATACATACATCCTCAAAAGCTAATGAGGGGAAAGTTAATCGCACCATTAATGAATTAAACCTTAGACAAAATGAAACGCACCATTATGAATTAAACCTTAGACAAAATGAAATAGAAAAAAGGGATGTATTGATGATGGCGCAAATATGCAAGGAAATATCCCAAAATCAGAGTTTCCATCCACATTGGATTTAAAAAATAAAACCCCAAATATAAATCTAATATGCAGCAAATCATAAAATCTTTAAAAAAATAATAATAATAAAGCCAGAAAGGGGGAAAACTCAAACTCATAACTTTTGAAACCCCAATTTCATTGAGCAAAATCTTAAAGTTGTGAGGCTCAGATCTGGAAACAAGAGGCACAGTGAGAGAAAGATGTGGGTCTGCCCCGCCAAGATACGGGTCGACCCGTCTCCATGCCTGACCCAACTCGAAGAAATTCTATCATCACAGCCTTCACGTTTAAAAGGGGCAAATTGTATTTCACTATTCAGAGCTTTGATTGTGATTCTGGTGAGGAAAGGATTGGCATGCTAACTGGAATTAATCTCAGAAAGAAAGAAAGAAAGAAAGATGCAATTGCTTTGTTGCTGTTGCTGTTGCTGTTGATCATAGTACAACTAAGGGTTGTTGATTTACACCATTCCTTGTGGATTTTGCAAAATCATTGGCAAACAAAGAAGGGCAACAAACCCTTTGAAAACTCCCACTTCGTTGCTTGCCTCATTCATGAGTTGGGATTTTGGTAAAATCCCAGCCTTTTCAGGTGGTAGTATTTATAAATAAGGCACCAAATGGCATTTTGGTAAAATGCTCTTTCTAAGGTCTTGTTTGGGAGAAATTTGTAAAAATTGACAAAAAACATTCGCAGGTTTTGCACTTACAAATGTGCATTTTAGAGATGATTCAGTGTTTCAAATATTATGATATGTATTCACTATGTCACTTTAGATATTTTGCATGCAACTATGTATATTTCATACAATTATTATTCAGTTTTATAACGATAACCTTTTATTTTCTGAAAAAAAGAATGGATCAAAATTGCATGTCTACATAGCGGTACAACGAAGAGTCGAAAATCAACACAGAATATGATACCTAGAGACTATACAAAAGAACCAAAGATGTGTTTATATGAATACCAATGGGAGAAAAAAAAATATCTACATTACTGCGCTGCCCCTTTCTTGAAAGGCTCTCTTGTGTTGGATTATTCCTGCCAGTTTCACATCGTATGTGACCTGTCAAATACAAGCTAGTTTTATTTACCTAAGACTTTTAAGTTTCTACACGAATATATTTCCAGCCAATTTTGGAGGCTATTATCCTTGGACCTTGATAGATCTCCATTTTGGTTTAAACGAACTAAGGAGCAAAGAAATAACTTATGATCCTGAAATTTGCTTTCCAAGAATCAAAATTCAACTGCAAAAAAATCCAACACTCACCATTTCCAATGGGCTAATCTGATGGAGAAGGAACCTGTCTATTCTTTCCCTAACAAGAGCCACATTAAAAGCAGGAAAAAAAATTTACTACAAAGGCTACATATGAATATCATTACTGCAAATCCCCTACCAAAATAAAAATTTAAAAAAAAAAAAAAAGACAGACAGACAGACAGCAAAGAAAAAGAAGAATAACTCACTCTTTAGAGACAGAAGTTTGGTTCATTGAACCTGTATCAAACAACCCCACGGTCTCTCCTTGGGCGTGGCCAGTGCAAAATTTCATGTGCATATACGCATCCTATCACGCAAAAGCACAAAACAATTTTAATTCTTTAAATTTAGTAATGAAATATGCACTTTCTTTTTGTGTATGTGGGGGTGGGGTGGGGGGGTTTTAAATTGTCTCTATCTTGAAAATTAATTTGTATCGAAACTTAAAACTCTTTATTTATCTAAGTAAATGGGCTGTGCTCTGTTAAAAATGCAGAAAAAACATATTTATTAAAGGAGGAACTGACATCATCTGTTGGGATATCGTAAACTAAGTTATTTTTGGTACTTACCACTCCATATTGTAGTAATATGTTGTGTAAAGCCTCAAAGGGGTTTTCGTCTTCCATTTTCCAGATGTTGTAGTCGCATGAGATTACTTGGTGCAATCCAAAAACAACTCTCCTGCATGCAATTTGGACGAAAGAAGATACATTAATTGTTTCCAATGTTGCTTGAAAAGTGATGCGGATGTAATTTTGTAATTACAAGGTTAAAGAGGACAATGGAGTAAACTAATTAATGTTTTTCAGATTACCGGTCACTGTTGCTTTCATTTAGGGTCTTCGTCAACCGCAAGATCTGATCATTTCCACTTGCACTCGAGGTATCCTGATCATAAGGCTAAGAACATTTTAGGGAAGTATCTTATAAGAAGAAATAAATAAAATAATTATGTCAATATGTTATATGTCATACAGAACAAGATAATTATCTTTATTTCTATTATATTGAACTAAAGCTGAACCATTGATTTACTTAAAGAACTGCAGATTTGGACTGCCTTGAAATTATATGTGAGAGCAGATAAATCAAACAATATATAATGCCGAAATAAAATTTTCAACATTACAGACTTATTCTGTTTCGAAAGCTTGTTGCAAATGAAAATAACAGCCCAACAATCAAACTCCAGCAGTATGTGGAGATTAGCAAATGTATATATTAAAAGTTGGTATGCCCACCTACTCTAAAAATTCATTAAAACTCTAGAAGTTTAAAGGAAAATTCAAATTGTGAGAGAGAGAGACAGAGGGAGAGAGAGAGAGGAAAATGAAACATGCTTGCATATAAGTTTCATCACGCAACTAACTGAATAACCCACTATGTTCTGAAAAATTGGCAGCATAATGGCTCATGCAAGATTATAATGGAGGTTTTGAAGAAAAAAAATTAATATAATTTGATTCTTTTTTTTTTTATTTACCAAAAACCATTTCTACAAATGTCTACTGTATCGTTTCCTTTCTTCATTACTCTCATTTCCTTCAAATATATCCAAAGTAATGTAGCTCTATTTCCTAAATATGGAAATCCCGTTCTTTGTATTCTCTGATAAATAATGTTGTATGACTTAACCTAAGTCACACAACTGCAAGCTTACATTACTTTTACATTTTCAGCTATCAGATCAGACTCTACATCAAGTCATAATTTTTAACTTCAGTTACGCAGTCAGAGAAAAAGAAATGGCGGCAGTTAAGCAGGTAATTGCAAAGAAATTAATTAAGTGCTAAAGAAAACACACTTACAGAACATATCCCAAACCTGGAATAGCTCTGTATCCACAGCAATAATGTCTAAAGTCTGTCCATGAGGAATTTCTTTTTCTTTTAACAAATACTTCACTCTGTTACCACCCAATGTTCCAGTAGTGTACCTACACGTACGGAATGGCAGATGTGATATAGGTAATAAAGTAGAATCTAAATCATAAAATTGTTACTTATTAACTATGCTAAATGTAATATACTTAAAATATATTAAAGAGAACAGCCTACCACGGCATCTTTTGCAGCTCCGGAAACATCATTGCCTGTTAACAAGAACCTGTCATTTATAGCTGATTCGAATTCACGAAAATAGAACTATTCTTGCAATTTATGGGATGTTATCAAAGTACTTTTTCTTAAATAAAAGTCCTGGAAATAGAGATTATAGCATGAGTAAGAGAAATAACAACTTATTATATGCATCAGCCATTTGCACAATAGCTATCTAGAACAGCAATAGAAAATTTTAAAAGAAAGAACATAAAAGATAACAAAATCAAATCATAATTGCCAAAGTGTTATTTCTCACAAAGTGGACATCAAGTTTAGCTTTTGAATCTCCAGAAGTGATTATTTCATATTAAAAAACCACTAAAAGTGAATGGAAAAGTAGAAGCCAATTCTTCTAATTGCAGGCATATGGAATAAAGTGCATGCAGACCCTACATCCTTTCCATTTTGTACTGGTCACTTGAATTATATAACATTAACTAACAAAAGAGAAACATGACCACAAATGTGACGAAGATTCTAACCCAAACCCATTCAACCGAACTTAACCAATCATATGAGTAAGTGTGTATTACTTGTTATTTGATTAGTCACTTTCCCGAAACTTTACACCAATCACAAGACCACGGTACAACACCCTCCCCCTCATTACACTGGTTTAGG
>JBBMKE010374183.1:0-12980 GCA_037834125.1 Lippia alba | reverse complement strand
GTGGGTAGCCCCTCACTCAGTCAAGTGGATAGACTGACACCGCTCCCTTCCCAACTTTTTAGTTTGCAGGTTTTGCTCGGAGTTTGGAGCTAGGCGGAGTTGTGTCAAGTCTTTTGAGTCAGTCGATTCGAGTCTGTCCTAGAGAGAGTTTGCATCCGCATTTGTATAAGTTTGGATTCGTATAATTATGTATGAATTGTATTTGAACGTTTACATAATTGTTATTTAAATTGCCCCTGCCGGACTTTGTTATGCATTTGAAAAGAGGCCTGAGGAGCGCAAATTTGTTGTGATCGTGTGTTTAGTTTTCTGCAGGCCCGTGGCCAATGCATGTGTGTGAATTTTAGCTTCCGCTTTTGCACTCGTTCTGTTCGGTTTAATTTGATAGGGTCTAAGTTTCGCCTAGCTTAGGAGGTTTTGTTTGTCACTCGTTCGCTACGGTTTGATTTGGGTGCTAAGTCTATATTTCGTTACTCGGGTCGGGCCATGGAGCGGGGGATGTGGTGCCTCACGTGCGGGGTGCTACATCTTTAAGTGGTATCAAAGCCCTAGGTTTCAAAATTGGGGGTCGGTGTCGTTTTGAGTCTATTTAGGTCGTACGGTATAGGACAATTTGGCAACGTGTTTGCATTCTACATTGAGTTTGCTGTGGTTTGCATTTGAATTCTCACTACTTGATGACTTATTACGTGCAATGCATATAATTTCTTGATTGAAAATTTTAATGTGATTATGTGACATGCTCATAAACTAATCGGCACACATATATTTCTATTGTAGTTATGGAATTTTCAGGATGCCATCACGACGACGAAATCACACTCAACCAACATCTCCGCATTACTACAATCAAGAGCAACCCACTACCGAAATGCAATAAATGAATCCAATGGCAACCTTGTATCGAGATTTCCGGGCATTCAATCCTCTTTAATTCCGTGAAGGAAATGACATTCAAGTTGAGGAGTGGATTTTCGAGATTAAGAGTATTTTTTAAATATGGCCGTGCAACTCTCAAGATAGGGCTCGTCTTGTTACTTTACTACTACAAGGACAAGCAAGGCAATTTTGGAAACGGATTGCTCTATAAATTGAAGCCACGAGCGAGGGATTAGCTTGGGATACCTTTGTTCATGAGTTTAAGAAGAGGTACACACCGATCGTACTACACAATCGAAGATTAGAGGAATTCTTCAACCTCAAACAAGGAGACAATACGGTGGTGGAGTACTTTAGTGATTTTGAGAAATTGGGTACATACGTGCCTCATATTATGGGTGATGATGAGGTGAAGACGAGGTACTTCATGGAAGGTCTTCGGGAGGAGTTCAAGGAAGCTCTAATTGTCGAGAATACTAGCACGTGGGATAAAGCTACAACCAAAGCTTTGAGAGTGGAAAATTGGAGAGTAAATAAAGGTAGGGAGGTAGAAGATTCGGGATCGAGAGAAGAAATGGGAATTTTCTCCAACCTTCAAGAGCAAGAGATAATTCAAAATTCGGGTACCAACGCTAAAAAGAGAATCCGGAGAAAGAAGCGAAGGGTTGGAAATTCTTCAAGAGCAAAGGAACCTCAACATGTGCCAATTGTGGAGGATTTAATCATGACTACAACATATGTTGGAAGCGGTTAGAGAAGTGCTACACATGCGGAGCAAAAGATCACAAGGTCTCGGAGTGTGTGCAATCCAAGGCCAACAAAAAAGGGCTCAAAATCAAAGATTTCAATTGGGCATCAACAAGAATTTGAGGATCGAGGTATTCGCATTCATGGCACGTGCATTCACGACATATTTAATTATCGCTTTATTACTTGGTTTTGATTATATGTGTTTCTTGGAACATTTTATGTGTCTAAGTGATGAGTATGTGATGCATCCCATTTGCACCTTAACTTTGCATGCATATTCGATGTTTTATGTTAGTATGATACTCCCCTCCCGAGATGAAGTAAAATTCAATGAGAATTAGAGAAGAAGGGTGAGATAGGAAGAAGATGTTTGGGGGACTTAATGTAAAGGTGAATATGGGATTAAAATAAAAGAGATCGTTTGGGGACTTTCTTGGGAAGATGAAGGTTAGGGAGACGATTCGAAGACCTCGTGTAAATGAGTTTAGAAAGGTAAAACAAATAAGGAAGATGGCGGGAGATTTTGTGCAAGAGTAAGGATAAGGAAAATTTCCGTGAGATGATGAGGCCAGGGCGGCTACTCGAATCTGTGAATAATGGGGATGACTAAGAATTAAGTGACCTTGAACCAAGTATCGGGGTTGGAAAGAGATACCCCTTCGGTTTATTGGCACGAATCTTAAGGGGGAGAGAGTTCTTTAAAAATACAATTCCACCACTCGAGTAAGAAAAAGGAGAAACACTCACTTGGGGAAAATCTGGTGATGAATCAAGAAACGATGCCGCAGATGAGGTTATTGAAAGTACAAGAGATGATCAGCGATGATATCAAGATGGAAAAAAGTACAAAGAGTACTAAAGAATAAAATGAATCGATGGGTAACGAGACGCTACTGAAATAATAAGGGGTTAATTGAAGTCTTGAGAATAAGAAAAGAATGAGGACTTCGGGAGGCAAAGCTAGGAATTAAGGGGAGTTTGATAATCAAATGATCAAACTCTTTTACAAGTGAACCTCGAAATTCTGAAGAGGATGGAATTAGGAAAGAGAGCCTTGCTGGACTTCTAGGTCCGCTTTGGGAAATGAAACTGAATCGAATCATCATATTCTGGGATGGAATCACCAAGAGATAGTTCGATTGGGTGAAGGATGTTGAACTAAACCAGATTACCGAGGCATGCAAGTTGCTCGATGAGAAATGGTGTCCCAAGATTTCGGTGGATATTATCTTCAATCCAATTCTCCCAATGATGTACAACTGAAGACGGTGATTGATAATAAAGAATGTCATCCAAGGAACTTATGAAGCGAGTCGTTAGCGAGGACTTGATTAAGGAATGGAGTTAGGGAGACCAAATTTAGAGAAACGATGTGAGGGCTAAGAGAACACTTAAGAATGCCGAGGGTGGTGATTCAAGGAAATTTAGGAGACAAACAATAATCGTGGAATGAAGTTCGGGGTAAGAAGTGAAGTAGAATTGAGCATCACAAGCCATAAAGCATAAACGTGAACCGATGACCTCGACATGAGCAACCATTCCTAACTTTGAGAATTCCATAGCATCGGTGAACGGTACATATAAACATGCATATCACGCACATCATACATTCCAGTTTGCTTTACTTATTTTGTTGCTTTTTCGTTTCTTTGTGAGTGGCTTGGTGAGGTTGTGAGCGGTTGTTCTCGGTGAGATAAGGGTCGAGCTTTGCAATGAGAATGACAATCTTCCTTCGAAGGCCTTGATGATATGAAGAGAATCCAAATGTTTGACACTCCGGATTTTGTTCGTGGTGAAGTAGATTTGGTTAAAGGCTTGGTGATGGAGCGACATGAGATCGTTGACCGCATCGATCTAGAATACCGAGCTTGTGAGTTGTCTTAATTAAGCTCACACGGTGAGAGTTGAATCTACCTTAGACCCTCTTTACCGTGCGAGTCCTACCGAGCAATTCTTATGACTGACTCGATTTGAAGATTCAAACCCCTGGTGCTAGAAGACCTTTCTTGGGCTAACCCTCGTCGGGATATCATGAACCTTGAACTTGGGTGAATACAGAAAGTAGTTCGAGCTTGAAACTTGAACCGGCAAACCTGGGGACCAAGCTCTCTAAGGGGGAGAGATTGTGACGCCCAGCTTTTTGGACCTTCAGGTACGGCGTCACGTGTGAGTTTAATTCAGTAATTACGTAAATTATGTGAATCGCATGCTACTTGTCAACGTGGGTTTAACTCACTGAGTGAGGGGCTACCCACACACGCTATATATATAAATCTTTAGTGTAAAAACTACCCCCGAGTTCATGAACCATGCATGTGCTTGAAACGTACGTATGTGTAATGGTTGTCAACGAAAATATTATAAAGCAGAAGAGAGTTTAAGAATTCTTACAGTAAACTGCAGGGGCGAACCACCCTACGAACCACCCTAATATGTTGTACCTTCCTGCATCTTCCAAAAATATATGATAGGATTAGTTGATGTTGAAGTTACCTTCTAAATATCAGTCGACCAAAAAAAAAAGTAAGCACCCGCGTTAATAAGTTGAGCGGACGAAAACTATGTTGCACGGATACGGACATGACGATTCGAATTTTTTTATGAATTTTCCACGTGAGAAGTGTCAGATGTGATGTCCGACACGACACGGTAAAATGATATTTTTATAAGTATCAGTGTATTAGGGGACAAAAAGAATCACATGATGAACATATGATTTTTAATTTTTGTCAAATTACTAAAATGTAAAAGGTGTAGGATGACGTTTGTATTTTTGTGAAAATAGTGTCTTAAAAATTCAAAATTTCAGTTTGGTACCAAATGAATTGTGTATTTTTTTTTTTTAGATTTTCAATACATTGGAATGTTTGAACTTTTTAAAAGTTTTTTCTTTTTTTACACACACGCACATCCAAACGGGGATTTGAACCCGGGACCTCTCCATTATGAATGAATCCATTTACGGTTTGGACCAACCCCTGTTGGCGAACTTTTTAAAGGGTTTCATTTTTCTTATACACTCCACTCGTGTGGCATACAAGCAAAGGAGATTTTTTGTTAATATCATTTTAAATATATTTCTCCTTTATTTTTTCTTTTTAAATTAATAGGCTATGTACCTCAAGGGTTAGTTACATAATTTCTAGTCAGTTGACCAACAAAAAAAATAATAATAACAATTGACTTTTTTTTATATCACTTCAACAATATATTTTTTTATTCAATATTTTTTTTGCTTTTATATACAACTTTATCTTTTTCTAAATAGTTTTACTGTATCTTCCAATTTCCTTTGACAAAACCAACAAATGCACTATGCCAAATACAAATTAACTAAAACACACTTCTGGAAAAATAAATTAAGAGAAAACTGCATCGTTTAAGTCTTACCGCAAAGTAGGCGCGGGTAACACTTTAGCGATGCACATTCAGCCTTGGTCCCGTTAAGCCAACAATACTCGCAGTCACTACCACAATTGATGCTGAACCATGAAAGCTCAAACCCATAGAGCAGAGAGCTATGGATCTCTGAAAGTGGAACTGATCCCTTTCCCTCCTTAAATGGCAGTGAAGTCATCGCCATGACCTCTATTTTGCACATATCCATAATGTAAGATCCATTTAAGTGGCCAAACTTTACATATGTTCGTCTTCTTCCATCAGACTCACCGAAGCAACGAGCACCGGTAGTTTCCAAAAGAAGTGAATTATTATTAACAACATATGAAGGGCAGCTCATAAACGTTATAGACCTTGTTATCTCAGGCCTATCAAACTTGTAATACCCTCCCTTGTGGCTTCTGACGCTATACGGAAATCCATCTTGAAAATTTTGAAGAGGAGAGTCGTTGGGAAAAGAGCAACTGTCGTTAGGTTTTATGGTGGGATAAGTAAGACGGATGGTGTAGTTGTGGTAGTTGATTGCTTCCACAAAGTATTTGTGAGAATCAAGATCTATGGAGGTTGTATTATTTTCGCATGCCAATTCGTAATGGATTTCACCGCAATGTTTTGGATCATCTCTCAATCGGAAAGGGTAGCTAATATTGCGAATACTTCCGCAAGCAGAAGGGGGACAATAACGATGATGCTTTCCGTAGCATGTTTGAAGGAAATTGATGATGATGATCAAGTAAGAAAAAAATTTGAGGGACATTATCATTTTTGGTGAAAAAATTTAAGGCCTCAGGAGTTAGGACATGGGTTGCAGAAGAATACAGAGTAAATATAAGTAGGGGGTGGACACGTGGACAAGAAAAATAAAGAAGTGGAAGACTTGCTTGGCTAAGCTGATACCCTTTTTCTCAAGAGATTATGCGGTAATTTTAGTCTAAGTTTGATTCGGTTAAATCGGTAACGAGGGATGAATATTTTATACTTGTCGTGTAATTAATGAAAAATTTAGGGAGAGTGACAAATCAAATGATAAATATGATACACTTATCATTATAATTATTGATTGGGTTTGGTCGAACCGAATTTAGACAAGAATTTTCCCAAATTATTAGCTGTCTAGGCACAATAAAAAGAAGAGCTTCTAAGATCGATATTGTTTGAATGAGATTTTAGGAGATTAGAAGCCCCTTTACAGTAAATTGTTGATTACTAACTTAATGAATGTTTGACCAAGGTCTAAGATTTAAGTCTATTTAAGATAAGTATACGCTCACGCATAAGGTGTTTGTAATGAAAATTATGTAATTAATATGACAAAAAAAGAAAGAATGTTTCTCAACTTATTTTGAAAGAGTTTATAAGTATCACAAGGGGAAATTCTAGCTCAAACCGGGTTTGGCCGAGCCTACGAATCATAATTCGCCAAGTGGAAAATCAATAATTAAATAAAATAATTAACAAACTCAACTTAAACTCTAACCCAAGGTTAACCAAAATTTAATACTTTCCTTTTAATCCGAATCCCTAACTCTTTTATTTTCTCTCTCAAATTGCTTCTTTCTTCTCTCTCTCAATTTCCTTATTCTCTCATAGATTTCTTTTTTTTGAAGACCTATAATAGATTTCTTTAAATATGCTTCTTTGCTTTTTCTCACGGTCTGGATCAATCTTTGGAGAATTGTCCCCGTCTTTTTTCCAGCAAATTTCGAGCATGATCTTTAATTTAATTTCTTGAAAGCCCTCATATTAGAAAAAAGATGCTTTTTTCTTGTTTCATTTTGAAATCACAATTGTGGGAATTTTTGGACTTTAATCGATTTGTAATGATATCTCGGAAAAGTTCAGTTCACACAAATAATAAAAGAGAATTTTCGAAAGGACTCCAAGGATGCGTTACTACATTCTCGGTGCTGTTAGTTTTCTTTCTGGTCGAACCAATATCTTTCTGGTAGAACCAATATCACACTGACTCAGTTTTCTGGTATGCCAATGTAGACTATCACAATATTTGAAATAAAAAATAGATTTATTAAGAAACCAGGATAAATTTGAGAGAGAAAATAAAAGAGCTTGAAAATAGGGATTCAGATAAAAAGGAAAGAACTAAATTATGGTTAACCTCGGTTAGAGACTTGGAGTTTAAGTTGAGTTTGTTAATTATTTTATTTAATTATTAATTTTCCACGTGGTGGACTATGATTCGTAGGCTCGGCCAAGCCCGGCTTAGGCTACAATTTCCCGTATCATAACAGCTTATTTAACATCTAAGCTTCTTTTAAAAAAAGCTACACACATTGTGACTTATAATAGCTTATAAGCTCTGTCGGTCACCATCATATTAAAAAATCTTAACATACAATCTTTACATTGTTAATTACACATTTGTCATTAATAACATATTATAGAACTTTTATTCTTATGTTTATCCAAATACCTTAAGAGGAAAATCTACACCTTATAGGATAAAGTGAGCTTGCTATTTGTTTGATAAATGACCAACTTAAACACCCTGTTAATTTATTTCCCAGTAATGATGGAAATAGTCACACTTACAAGTTACCAATGCTAGTAATTGAATTGAGTCGCTAAGTCCTATTCCAATTATTATGAATTATATTTATATCTCAATTTTGACGAAAAGGTTGACATGTTAATATTCTTTTCTTTCTTGTTTTTTAATAGGCTCTTGTCAATTACACATTATTAAATTGTTACGTTGATCGACTTTTAGGAAGTTTTTTAACCGAATGAAAATAGAACTTAGTGGGGGTAATTGTAATTTCACCAACTGGAACATTTATTTAGTATACTTATATGTGTGGATCATATTACACCAATTTAATCTGCAGATGAAGGTCCCACACGCAAAGAAAATTTTGATATATTGGAAGAAATAGATGGTGATCAAACTAGGTCTTCTTTGGCTAGTCCTCATTGACCATAAGGCATAAAACACAATGACTTATGAACCATATTTGCCTCAGGCCAATTTGGAAGAAATAGATGCTGACTAAATTGTTACGTAATAAGTGTATGAACCATATTTGCCTCAGGCCTACACCAGAAAAGGAACTTTCAACGAAGTGCAATCAATTTTTGTTATTCATTTCGAATTATAACTATTTCTAAATGTAGTTTGTCGAAATATTGTTGAGTACAGAGAGAAAACATAACTAAACACCACAATTTACTTTTATATGAAATTTTTTTTCCCACCACATTTTTACCAGAATAGTTATGAAATAATTAACTTAAAACAAATTTGTAGTATTAGAAACTTATATGTTAACTTCTAAAATGTTAAAAGAACCAAAGTGATACAAAATTTAAAATTTTAGAAACTTTTGAAAGAAATAGTGGGAGTTAATTACACCAAAAACTCTGTGATATACCTAATTAGCACTCAGAATCATGTGATTTGAAAATTCTCAGATAGAACCCTGTGATTGTAATAAATTAGCACTCAATTAACATTTTAAACTCTACAACCGTGGTTGTAGGGTTTTGGGTGCTAACTTTAATACAATCACAGGATTTTCAGTGCTAATTTATAAAATCAGAGAGTTTTCTTTGAGAATTTTCAAATTACAGTCTTCAAAATGCTAATTAGGCATAACACTGGAGTTATCCGTGCAAAAAACTCGAAATAGTTGACAATCAAACCAGGTCTTCTATAAAACACAAAGACTTGTTAAATGCTAAGTGATCAAGTATGTGAACAATATTTCTTCGGGCCCATACAAGGAAATTTCAATTGTTGTTATATTTGTTGGTTTCTTCATAAACAATTCCTGCTAACATATACATGCATGTAAGGATTCTTTAATTTCTCGGAGTGTCATTCGACGTGCCCAAAAGCAAATTAAATGACCTCCTTTCTCATGTTTGCATTCTTGATTCTGCTTCTCCCACTTCAGCTTACTGTAGGCATATATGATTGTTCACCTATCAGATGCAACCCGCACGTCCCCGTAATTAAATCACCTTTCCGGCATAAATATGGACACCCTCAACATTGTGGCTATCCAGGTTTTGATGTATATTGTGACCAGAAAAATCAAACCGTGCTTGAATTACCTTCCTCGGTGAAGCTTGTAGTCCAGGATATCGACTATAAATCTTAAAAACTTGACCTTTATGATCCCCAAAACTGTCTCTCCCTTAAGCTACCAAATCTAAACTTGTCTTCCTTCCCATTCCATTTTGTAGCAGAAGAGTATTTATATGACTTCATATTGTTCAATTGTTCTACTCCCGTGGAAGATATATTCACATCAACTTTATGAACTTTATATTGAATCAGTATAATTTAATATAACAGGGTACAAAGCATTTGGTTGTGTGCACCATTATTTACATAAAACCTTTTTAGTCTCATATAATTTTAATTTTATCGATAAAAAAAATTTGTGCATCTAATGGGTTATTAATTAGTAGAGCCCTCCACCACTTGTTTTTTTAGTTCATATGCATGCAACCAATTTTACTCACATTTTGGAGTTAAATTATCCGTACATTAGTTAGTAAAGTAGAGCTCAATCTAATTTTTTTTTTCTTTCAATAAATATAGTTAGAATTGGTATAAAATCAGCTTCAAACACAAGTAGTAAATTAATTCCACTAATGGCCCATATGAAGCGTTCATATCTTTTTTGTCCAAAAAATTAATAGTGGAACTTAAATTATAACTTTATTAAAAAAATTCAGACTAAAAGTTAAATAAAAAATAAAGGACCTACGTTGTAATTTTATGTCATATGGGAATAAAACACTACTTAATATATTATTATATAACTTATATATGAGATTTTTATAAAATGAGAGATATCATTAGCAATACTTAATTGAAAAAACTACTTTGCCAAAATTTATAATATGCATTATTTTGTAGTCTTTCAATTCGTTAGACATCTCTTATTACAAAAAACACTTCGAATTGTAGGTTTTAAAATTGAAACTTTTGGTAAGCTAGTTTTACATGCTTTAGCAATATTTAATTGAAAACATTTCATTTGCCAAAATTTATAATGTGAATTAATTTATTGTCTTTCAATTTATTAGACATCTCTTAATATAATAAAACACTTCAAAATTGTAGACAAATTTGATATTTTATATTATTAAATTTAAACACAAATAATTAATGTACTAATATGAAAAGAATCCTTATTAAATTATACATATTTTTATTCAATTAAAAAATATTAATTCCCCTCCTATTAATATTCATGTTTTAAGTTAATAATTACTTTTTCAATATTTTTATTTTATAATTTATAATATGTGATTACATAATTATCTCTTATTAAAACTATTAACATAATTAATATGAGGAAATTTTTGGACGATCTAAAAATTTCAAAAAATCAAAAACTCAATTAGCATATCTATATGTCAGTATGGATCATGTTAGAACGATTTAATGGGTAGATGAAGGCCCACACGCAAAGAAAATTTATTTGCTAGTGATAGAAAGAAATAGATGATGACCAAACTAGGTCTTCGATAATTAGTCCTCATTGACCATAAGACACAATGCTTCATGAGCACTATAGTTACACTAAGATAGTTACGCTAAGCATGAGTGAACCATATTGCCTCAGGGCCTAGACAAGAAAAGGAACTTTCAACCAAGTGCAATCAATTTTTGTCATATATATAATTGAACTTTGGATAAACATTTCAAATGATATCCATGTCCAGTTATAACTATTTCTAAATGTAGTTTGTGGAAACATTGTTGAGTACAAAGAGAAAATATAATTAAACACCGCAACTTATTCCTACATAAATTTTTTCCTACCACGTTTGTACTAAAATAGTTATAAAATGATTAATTTTAGACAAACTTATAAAAATAAAATAATAACATTAAAAATTTATCTGTTGCTTTTCGATGGCTAGCAACTATGTCTAAAATGATACAAATTTAGAATTTTAGAAACTTTTGAATGAAATAGTTAACAATCAAACCAGGTCTTCTATAACCAGTCAACTCATTGACCATAAAACACAAAGACTTGCTAAATGCTAATTGCTAAGTGAGTAAGTGTGTGAACCATTTTCTCAAAAAAAAAAAAAAGAAAAAAGTGTGTGAACCATATTTCCTCGGGCCTACACGTCTACACCACACAGGAACGAAGTGCAACAATTGTTGGTTTCTTCCTGCTGATTAATAATTGCACCCAATTTCACGAAACAATTTCTGCTAACAAATACATGCATGAAAGGATTATTTAATTTCTCGTGTGTCATTCGACGTACTCAAAAGCAAATTAAAATGTCCTCCTTTCTCATGTTTGCATTCTTGATTCTGCTTCTCTCACTTCAGCTCATAGTAGGAGTAGATGTAGATGATTGTTCACCGATCAGATGCAACACCCATGGCCATGGCCCCATAATTAAATCACCTTTCAGGCATAAATATCGACAACCTCAACATTGTGGCTATCCAGGTTTTGATGTATATTGTGATCAGAAAAATCAGACCGTGCTTGAATTACCTTCCTCGGTGAAGCTTGTAGTGCAGGATATCAACTATAAATCTCAAAGACTTGTCCTTTATGATCCCCAAAACTGTCTTTCCCTTAAGCTACCAAATCTAAACTTGTCTTCATCCCAATTCCATTTTATAGCAGAAGAGTATTTATATGACTACATATTGTTCAATTGTTCTACTCCCGTGGAAGATATATTCACATCAATTCCTTGTCGTGGTGGTTCCAAATACCATTTCTACGCCATTTATTCTGGCACATACCTTGAATACTATCCTTTGACTTCTTGTACCAAAATTCATGAAATTTCATCCGTTCCATCAGATGTATTCGATAACAATGATCTCCATTTGCGCTGGTTTGAACCAGCATGTGGCAGATGTGAAGCTCAGGGTAAAAGGTGTAACTTATTAAATCATACTAGAGGACATCAATTTCAGTGCATAGGAGGAATACCAAAGACAAATGAAGGTATTACACTTTACAAATCCCATCTTTTGAATGGAGTTTTTATTTTTCTTTATGAGTGAACATCTGGCTAATATTTTTGGTGCTACTGGATGCAGGAGCAACAAAGGCAATAATAGCAGGTGAATATTTCTATTTAATGGAAATTTACAAAACCATATTCAATTTACACAATAACTCGCCATAATTGATCTTATGAGCATTTCATTTATCATATTTCATTACAAATGGTTAATTCAATTTCTTTTAGTAATTTCAATTTAGCCCTACCCAAACAAAACCATACATGTGTAGTAGCGCATATGGCTTTGGCATGCAGAAAAGGGAATGGTTTCAATCAAAAAATAAAAAATTTATGACTCAATTAGAATTAGAGTTAATATTGCACAAAAAGTGGAGTTTAGTTGGGCTAGATGTCAAATTAATATCTAAATTCTATACTATTAAATTAAGCCAGAGAAATCGATAATAACTGTTTGGTCTCTTGGATATTTTTATTTATTTATATTTTTGTGCACTTTGTTTTATTACGTTGTTCTCTTCTCTTCTTTTTTTATTTCTTTTTTTGATCACTCTAATAAATTTTTATTAAATTATCTTTTCCCTCTCTATTTCAAGGATTTCTCTTTTCTAGCATTTCAATTCTTTTTATTTTCTTTTACCATGCAATTTTTATTAATTTTCTTTTCATATATTTTTTTAACAAATATGAGATTATCTTATACTATTTATTTATTTAATATATACTTTAAATATAATTAATTTTAATATATTTGAATTATAGTTAATTTGTGTCATTTATAATTAATTTTATTAAATTTGGGAAAATGCAATTTTGGTCCTATAATATCTTTTTTGGCAATTTAGTCATGTCGGAGTTTTGGAAAATCAATTTATCACCAGACAAGCACGTAAACATTCCCAGTAATAAATTGATTTTCTAACAAAAATCAGACACACGCTATAAATTTTTTAAAGTTATAGGATTTA